>JAGDQP010028323.1:0-24239 GCA_022664845.1 Lepisma saccharinum | reverse complement strand
AAAGTGATCCTACACAACGTCAAATTCATATAAACAATCGAAACCTAAACACCAATATTCTCACCCCGAATGTTAAAGGTGATACAAACTGCGTGTATTTAAGGTATAATCATGATATCTGTGTATTTGTCTCAACTGATGGTTGTCGCACATAAAATCGGTGATAACAACTGGGTATAACGTAGAGATTAAGATTCCAGATTCAAATCCCGGCAAATTTTGTCAGTTTAGTACATAGTAACAGTATATCTGGGTTCTACTGTAATTTCCGCAAATATTTTGCTGCTTATAAAAATTTGCGTGGATTAAAGCAGAGTCAAAATATATCAATAATATTGGTTACGTTATTTCTGTCTGTACTCTATTTCAAATCTTGCATACAATTCTCGTGGGCCATTTCTTTAACTTGCAATCTCTGTAAAACAATTTACTTTAACACCCACTTGCTGGAGACTGACAATCTGTATTGTCTTAATCTTGTCTGGAGTCATTATGAATTTACGTATTCACTTGCTGAAAGGACCAATTCCATATGTTCACAAGAAAACGGAGTGCTCTTTTGCTGGTTATCAGGGCTACATGTACGTAAAGTCCTCGTATGAGGATTTTGGCTTGTAGTTTCCCTGGAGGCCCCTGTACCCATTTGGCCGAGAGTTGCTTCGTTAACACACTTTTTTGTCACTTGTAGAGCCAACCGTTTTCTCAGGAACAAATGGAGGAGAGTAATGAGGGGGAAGAGTTGATTCATTATGATTATTTAATGATTGACCTGGGGACCCTTCTGATACTCGTCGGGAGCGTAGCCACTACACGTGATTTATAGTAGGAAAGACCCATCGTTTAAATGCTAGAGTCATATAAGCCCATCTCGCTCACTCTCATCGATAAGAAGATAACTTCATTGTATATAAATTACGAATCTACACAAAATATATTTATGTAACCTGAATTAGTTTTGATTTGTCGATTAAGTGCCCCAACTCCTGTTCCTTGTTCCAATAGAGTCAGATCAGTGTGTAGTAGCATTTGGACCGTAAAACGTAATGCTAATGCGTAGCATAGTAAGATATTAATTTCTCAAATCAGAAATCTGTATTGTTTGCCTGACTCCGTCAGGGACAGTAGAAAAAAATCCAAGGCTGCGTTATCCACACTCTAACACAGCTTGCATCAGTACATTGTATCTAAAGAACGTTACTTCGAAAGTGGATGTATGTAACAGAATCCTCGAACCACTATGTGCTTAAAATGTATTACCTTAATGGGAAATTTACGCTTGTATTTTACGTAAATGTACTCTTATATTTCACGTTAATAGTTTAACATAATGAACCTTGTGTCTTTTATATTTCATGCATAACTTATGTATGATAACATTTTCGCACTATCGTGTACATAAGATAAACATATTAGATTAATCTCAACTCCAGTTTTGTTTTTGAAAAACCCACTTCGTCCCAAATCTCTGAATTATATACTTTTCTTTAAAAACAAATCCCTTCCATAAAATTGTGTAATTATCAGCTAGTGACGCCTCTATGACCAAACCCTTTCACAAAGTCCGAGGAATCATTTCCCTCGACAGGCACTCGAGCTTGGTTAGGGTTAAAGGAAGTAGGGCAGCCAGAGTGTTGGTCTAGATACCATCGCGCCATGCTCTGATCAAACTGAGGAAAGGAAAAAACTTTGATCAGGATGGCCGGTGGCAGGACTGGAACTCATAGTAATGATCCGAAACCCTCGATAAAGTAACCCCGATTATACGGAGGATGAGTCTATTGCGTTTCCAACAATGAAAAAGACAATAAAAAATAATATCCAAGTCCCGTACAAATTTAAGATTACAATGTAGTTACAAATTGGTCTTCAATGTTCAGAAAAATATGAATGGTGAGTCCCTGGCGATTGAGCAGTTTAGTTGTCGCCTTGTAATGACGACAGGTCCTGGTTTCGATTCCAGGAAAAGAGAGAGATACAAGTAGTTACGAGTCTACTTCAAGTTGTACGTTACATGTTGATGGACGATATCTATCAAATTGAAGGCAATAGCCAATTACTATTGCTCCATCTTACCCACGAACTCTAATGTCAGAAAGCTGCCTTGGTGGACAGCTATTAAAATCACAATCATCCTAAAATGATATTGTCCAGAATCGAAAAAAAAAGACAATTAGTTACTACTTGTACTATTAGTTAATCCCTTGGCGTCTCGAGTTGACATACAGCAGCATGTTGTTACTTTTCATTTAAGATTCATGTTTTTAAAATAATTTTCTCCAAACGTCAAAGGACCATAGTGTTTCTCTCATTCAGGATTGTAAATGACTTTCCCCAAATCTTAAATTGCCAACACGTCCGTTACTTTATGAGAAGAAACACTGTCAGAATACAAGATACATGATGCAATGCAATGTGATTGAATAACACTGAACTGATATTTCACCTTATTGAAACTTAGTGGATTGTAAAATTTTAAGTTTATTGTGAAGCTTCTACCGTGTATTTCTTTTCCTTCAGAATGAGCTGTTTCACACACATGAAAGGTTTTGCGGATATTTCGGTAATCTCGACTGCCATTGTACGTGAAGTTCGTTGCGGAGACAAACATAACAAAGAAAGAGAATGTAAGGAGAAGCTGATTCTCTAAAGTATTATTTTTACAAGTTCTGTTTAATGTTGTGATGTAGTTCTCTAGTTTGTAAATGTTTACTATCATTTCTTGCAATTTCTCAATCTGTTCTATTTTCAACAAGAAATTGCTAATCAACGACTTTGGCGCAATCTAGGAATAGTTTCTAACAATAGAAATATAAATTTCTATGTAGATCTGTGAACATTCTTTTCGTAAGCATTACTTTAATTTTTCCCTGTGCATAAACATTCTGTTCGCCATCTGGTCATGTATAAAAATCCTATTCTTTTTTTTCGGTATTAGATATTGTACTATAACTGGTTTCTCCTTACAGTGTAATAGCACTGTGGAGCGTTGACACTTTCGGAGTGACTCAAGATAATCAAGCGTCACGTAGGATCTTTTCCTAGTTCTTCTTGTGTGGAGGGTGTAGCATTTCATAATATTCTCGCCAGTGTGCGAATTAACAGGGGAGATACCCGGGATTTCCCACCCCTCCACACTGTCAAATAAGTTTCCCACCCTGACAAATTTATTTTTCGTCCCTGCTAGGGATAAATTTCTCTCCCCGAGAAGATGTTTCGATCAAGATTAGATAGAAAATCGAAACATTTTTATTTGGTAGAAGTTGAAATTATTTTCATGCAAGTGACAAGGGTATATGAACTTTTACTAGCAGCTAAGAAGCCTATTAACAAGCCATTTCATTTGTTAAGTTTATGAAGTAGCTTAATGTGAAAGATCTAGTATGATTAGCTTGATTTAGTAACCTCCTCCTGGAAAATGGGACCCTCTCTCTCCGCTGGCCTAGTGGTTACCGTCGCTGACTGGTGATCGTGGGGTCCCGGGTTCGATGTCTGGCTCTCCCAAGAGATTTTCTCCAAAGAGAGAGGGTCTAGAACGGTGCCAAACCTAGATCGTGATACAGTTGGGGAGCTGGTGTGAATAAAAGTGGCGATCAAAGTCGGCTCTCCTATTCCAACACGTCTGGTCAGTGTGCGAGCAGTAGACCAATTCCTCCTCCCTTCGGGAGAGGCCTTATCCAGTAGGATTGAATATGGCTGTGAATTATGTATATATTGCCTGCTGAAATCAGTGTGTTATATTTTATTCTCCCCGTGACTAAAAAGTATAATTCGCACACTGATTCTCGCTACGAAAATGTTATTTTCCTCAATAATGTCACCATCCATTCTTTCAATTTATGGAATGTTAAGAAATAATATTGTTTGAACTTTGGTAACACTGATCGACGCTAGCGCCATATTCCTAATGTGGAAGAACTTTACAGATTTGATTAGACGTATGGATCTAATGGCCGGCAAAGCATGGCGCAAATTTAAAAACTTCCTCTAGTGAAATAACAGTTAAAGGGTGTTAGAATGATTAATTTAATAGTTTCCAGACACGAGGATACCGTTTGGATAGTAAACACCAAGTTCATTTATTTCGATTATTTTAGTTAGAAATACAATCTGCATAGAATAAGAACTGTTGAGAACATTTCATTACCAGACGTACTCTTTTAAGACTATATGTACTCTTTTTTTTTGGAGTGTACAGATTTGTACTATACTTTTTCAGTGGAGTTCTCTTTTTTGTACTCTTCTTTCATATAAGTTAGTAATTACTAGATTATTAAAGTTTAATTGAACAATTTTGAAAACAACCTTTAAAAAACTGGAAACAAGAATTTAAGGCGTCCATTGAGATGGTTATTTTCTTTCGGAGCTACAAATTATTCATCTCGTTCCGTATTCCACAAGTAAAGTTTTGTTTAGAGAAGGTGGAGGGGGGGGGGGGAGAAAGAAAGTGAGAAAAAGAGAGAAAGAAAGACAGAATGAGAGAGAGACAGACAGAAAGAAATAAAGATAGAGAGAGTAGTTAAATAAGAAGGTAATATGTTATAGAGGATGGACAAAAATAAGTGCTCAGTATTGTTGGAACGAAAAAAGTTCAAGAGAATCTACACAGAGCCAACGCCTGTTCTACCTCTGGTGTTGTTATAGCTACGAGTTTCAAGATGACCGAAGCTTGGTTGGGAGTATATACGGTGACCAGACATACTCTTTCTTTTTAAGAGTATTATACTCTTTTAAAGGTTCAAATACCCTTTTTCTATGCGAAAACATATTTAAATATACTCTTTTCCTTATCTTTATAACCTTAAATACATTTTCTATCTGAATGTCTTGCCAATATCTAAATACCGAATATATTATATAAGAAATACAGTTGAACATCAAATAATCTAATGTGAACAAGTGTGCACGTACTGGACTTTCAAGTGTATTCTTGGCTCAGAAGCTATGATTTAATACCACCAGAGGGTAGGCATTCTAATTGCGTGGATGTTACATTTTCTCTCTTTTTTGATTGTTCTCTTTTTTTTTTAGGGGAAACAATGTTGGCTTTTATACTATAACTAGTGTGTAACATAATTATCGTCTTACGGAGAAAATGTTATTGATCTATACGTGTTACTATTGAGAGAATGGATGAAAATGTGCCGTCGCGGATGTTACAAAATTTATAAAGACACTTCAAAAATGATTAAATTGAAGCGGCAAACTTTGGTCTCTGCCTTACCAGAAAAGCATTGTGGCACAACTGGAGTTTGCGTCAAAGTCTAATGTCCAATCAAATGTTTAATTAGAACAGTGTCTGTGAATTTTACACACTGATTTCTAGAGTCAAGTACGTTAACAATCACATTTTCACGGACGTTACAGCTGACTTTTAGTCATCTATTTTTTGACTAAAACTCAAATGAAAACATATACATGTTAGAGAGTCAGTCTGTTACTAAAATGTTAACATGGACTACTTTTTGCTCAAAAACTAAAACCTGATTTCTTTTTTTAAAAATATATATTTTTTTTTTGTCATGGACATAATATTATTTCCAATTCTGCCTGGAAAGGTTGTGTGGGAATTTATTATTTTTATTTTCTCGGCGATTTCTCTAGCATGTGTAGCTTTCCGAAGAACATTATGCCTCTGGCCGAAGATGATTAGATGATTCTACCATAGGCTAGAAGAATCTAAAAGGAATTTAAACAGCCTACAATTATCGAATCAATAAGGGAAATTGTAGATTGGAATATTTATGAAAATTTGAAAGGAAGGATATAATAACAGCAGAAGGTTCTGTTCTAGATTTTGAAATTCTGAGGAGGTATAGAAAAAGAATATAAGAACCTTTTTTATTTTCTGCCTGTTTTACAAACTATAATGAGGGCCTGTATGTAAATACTTTTCTCCAGTACTGTACACCATCTTTTAACTTCTTTATTAACATTTCTAAAAGGTCATTTTCGCAGTATTTTGTAAATTTCTGAGGGGAATAAATCGAGTAAACCTGTACTGTAAACAGACCTGTACTTTTAAAAGTCGAAGCGGTCCAGATATTATGAATTTTATTGTTAAAAATAACTGAGAAAGCAAACAAAATATAAAAAATATTATTTCATTTCTCTTCGAAGACATAAACGACGAACTTAAATCAAGCATTGATTTTCTTTAATAATTATAATGCGTAGCATTTGATTATTCATAATGAGAACTACATTAAAATTTTGACTATATACTGATGCTTCTAGTATCCAGAAGAAATATGTAATTTGTTGTTTTGAAAAGAGATACCTTGAAACGACGTTTACATAGAATGGACCAGGACCTACACAAAGAATAACTATCGCAATGTATACAAGCTAAATTACGTTACTGTCATCTTGTAGCAATAAAAACTAATATTCTTGCCAGATTTAAATTATTTCTGTAACTACGAAATCTCACCGGCGCTGAATTATTGTGTTGATATTAATTCATGTAATAAAAACGACGAGTGTAAATTGGGAAGAATTTGATTTTGTGGACTTTAGACAATTTTAGATCCTGCCAGAATTGGGTTTCAATTCACATAGGCTGATCGCTTTTGTAGAAATTAATGCTTATAATAATGATATATAGTGTTAAAAACGGTTTAAACTTTATGTTGACCGTTTCCAGTATTTTTGTAACTACGAACTCTAATGCTAGTAAGAAGATGAACAATTTAACTTCAAGGATTCTGAGATTAACAGGAAGTATAGATAACATTCCAAATAATATGTGTATCTGTGGAAGAATCGAGTAATGAAAATGACTTTGGTATTAAGAATTATCATTATTGATGTTTTATTATATAAAATACTGATTATTTTCAGTAATGTACGTAGTCAAATGATTTGGAGTAATGGTATATAAGGCGCACTTCTATATTGTGGACATATTGCACTTTCGATCAGATAGGATGATTAGAAGTCACTGAAATTTGCGTTTGCTGAATAAACAGATTAAGATACCTAGTGATAATCGAGAGTCTCAAGTACATTTCCAGTGTTTATATTGTTCATATTATGGACATTTCTTATGAATATGCCAATTTCTCATAAAATATTGAATTGGAATATTTTAAGGGTTTGCTCATCTGTGAGCATTAGCGGAATCTATCTGGAGAAATCGTTCCTCATTTTCAGGTGTTCATTCAGAGTGATATGCATATACCCGACAGAGATCTTGACTGCGAAGATGATCTCTTCCACGGTCAATCGGCTGTCCTATTTGTTTAACCCCTCAAAATTATGTTGTTCGACAGCTGGTGCGTGAGCGAGACTCGCTTCGCATGTTTTCACACATATTTGAACTGTTGCACCCCCCCAAAGCACATTCATGACATCATCATTGCATGTTTCGTTGAATTGAAGATGAAATTCAGTTCCTCTCGTTCCAGTAAATGAGTCAATGGATTATAATATATTGCTTTTCGAACGTGATCGTTGCTAGTTTTGATATCTAAAATGCTCCCACCGCGGGAAAGTGCCACGAGCTACCATGAGTCGGAAGGTGTTTTGCCCCCTTTTCATCCCAATCTTAAGTAACGGCTACGTCTTTTTCCAAAGTAACTCTTCCTTCCTATCTCCTTCCATTCTTAAAAAGAAAGAAAGAAATATACATTTTGGGATTTGAAAATGCATCTTGTATAATTCGGAATAGACTGTGAACAGCCATGGGAAAGAGAGGTAGGAAAGCAAGACACTGTTGACACGCAAAATAAAATCTGACGAAATCTGTCGTCAGATTTTGATGACGAAATCTGCCTCAAAACAATAGGTATAGACAACCAGTCAACATAAATATCTGTATTTATGACTTAAGGACATCTCAGGCTCAGCCTGGGATAGCTTGGAAAAGAGGATGTTAGAAGGTACGGCCAGGGGACCTAGTTAGTACGTAGCATCACGACGGAACTTACAGTTTCTACGAAAGTCTAGGGGTGTGCGGGGAGAAAATCTTTCCTGTCGGGACAAGACAGGGATGAAAACAAAATTTTATTAAAAATGAAAAATTGTCAGGGATATGCGACTGGTCCAGAATTTCGTACTGTCAGGTCTTTCCGACGTCTTGGAAAACCCGAATGTTGAAACTTCCGTAAATCACGGGAATTTCCGAATTTCGAAGCTTTGCGACGTCTGTGATATTCCGATACTCTTGGGACTCACTGGAATTGGTACCTAACTTCCAGGAACAGGAATTGTTTCCCAATTCTCTTCCTTAAAGTTCGGATACTCACACAGCCTTAATGAAATGGACCCCGATCTAAACCACCATGTTCAGTGGACTTCACGGGATTTGAAGCCATGGCTACGCGCACGGGAGAGAATATTCGAACGGCATGGATAATCGGGGCCCCAGTCTGATTTTATTAACCCAAATTTCGTTCGCAAGTTGAACCAACGAAACGTCTTAATTCGTTTTCATCAGATGGAGATTATGATAAAGTTGTAAGGACATGTATTACATTTTAAAATTGGCTCCGAACAAGTTATGTCCATCAACGAGGATCATACCAGATATCCTTTGATTACAAAGCAACGAGCATAACCAAACATTCATATATTTTATAACAAACCGCGTCCTGGGACTCTACCAGCGATTATTTGAAAACATACACATGGACACGTAAGAAAACAATGACTATTTGAAAAATTAAATTTTAACACGCGTTGGCAACATTGATAATTTGGGCGCATGGGGACGGCGGGAGGACTCACAGTATTTTTTTATGGTATCTAATATTGTTATACCAAGTTTGGTACGGATATGTTCAACAGGATTGTAGCATTTAAAAATGAATATGTTTGGAACACTGACAACTCTGGTGAGTCGTAATAAATATCCCTTCCAGTACCTAATGCATGATACGTCCCTGAGTACACCTGGAACTACGTTATACGAGAGATTATCACTAATGAGGCTGTCTATATTCTTTTACTATTCGGCTGTGGGCGTAGGAATTGGTTTTAAACCTGAAAGGCAAGATGATTAGTATTGAATCAAGCGACCCGGGGGTACATATAATTATGAACTACAGTGTATATGGATATGTGGGCCTCCTGCCTTAAGGAGGCGGGATGTATATAAATGGACAATACATGCAAGGTTAAACAAGACAAGAAGAAATAAAATAATGATGTCTATGAATCTGATAAAATCAAAGCAGTTCTACACATACCTCATTATTATTAGTGGGCCTAAATCAAAATTCATTTTCCGGTATTGCATTCATTTAATATCCAAGCTGCCATTGTTCTTAATGTCTCCAATATATCTCATACTGTCTAAATTGAATCCACACCTACGTACCTGGATCATATTTTAATCAGTTATGTTAATAGATTCTTCCTATCTCCCAATTCCAATAAGAACGGTGTGGGATACTGCTCGCTCTCGTCCTATCGTACCATCCTAACATTATACTGTCATGATAATGGAATCTTATCTTACGAACTACTCAATTTACTAACACGATAAAACTATAAATAATAATATTAAAATATAACAGATAAAATAGAATGTACCTAATTCCCGATCATCAATTAGAAACCGCTAAATTTAAATTGTAGCTCATTGCAACTAAAATAATTTTATATAATGATACAAATAAAAGGAGTAACGAACCCGTAGCAGTCTTGTATTGTACACCCATTAGATAAGGCATTCGACAAGTGGAGGTAATTACTTTACTTCTAACTTACAAACCAATAAACCTAACTATCCAATATAATTTACTCATCCCTACTATTCGACTCATAAGATTCAACCAGCCATTTACATATTGATCCAATATAACTCATCCTACTTGAAACCAATAACTGATATTATATTGAATAGACAATGATGATTTGCAACCTATTAAAACTAAAACTAAGTAGGGCCCAATAAAACGCTGTTACCCATGATGTAACTAAAATTAGATGTATACACCATAGGGCCATTTAGATTCAGATTGCCCTCACTTCAATCACACAATTTTATTCGTTTATTTAGTTATTTAAGTTTTTTTTACTGTTGTGGCATTCTCGCAAATAGGCTTCCAGGTGAAATTTCGAAACTTTATCGCACAACTCCTGTAGGTAGATGCAGAGTTCTCTGTTTCTTAATATATTATTAGTTAAATGGCCCGAAAATTTCGACCTAATTTCTTCTAGTTCGTTATTTAGTGGACAGTATAATACTACGTGTTCTGGAGTGGTGAGTTTGCCACACTTACAAGACGGGTATTTCTTAATTCCCAACTTAACAGTTTCATACTATAAGGACCAAGACCCGTGATAAATTGTATTGGTCCATGAGTATGATTCAGGTGATTCGTTTAGAATCTCTTCACTTATGCACGGAAGGAACTCCCACACTCAACGGCCTGTTTGGCTCTCGTTCCATTCCAGCTGCCACCTGGAAGTGAGCCATTCTTTAAGTTCATCCTGATCTTTTATATGAGTGTCAACAATTTGCCTTATCTTTCTCAAATGTTTTTTTCTAAGCCAATACCTGATTCCTCTCTCAATAATTTGAAGATGAAGCGGAACGACACCCACCGTCACCAACAAGGATTCACCATGACCGTTCTATATGCTCCTGTTAGTCTAGCAATAACTTCCTCTGGACCATGTTAATTTTAGTGGCTAATGATCTGTTCTCAAGTAATCTGAAACACCACGCACTTGCTGCGTAGGCTGCTATAGGTACCAGTATTACATTATCATATGTCATGATAGTTTCGAAGGGGGTCTGCATCTTGTAATCTCGATTGAAATAATCTTATTTACCAATTTAAATGATTCACCCACTACATTATACATTCGCAGTCCCTCATCCAACTCAACACCTGGATATCTTACTGTATTGGCTCTTCTGTTCGTAATCACTCCGAAGCTAACTATTGGGTTTATTTTCTATTTCCCCTTTAGCAACAAGCAACAGCAACTTATTTAGCAACAAGTACTGCGTTTTCTTTGTGGACATTTCCAATTTATTTCTTATACACCATTAATGTAGTTCCCGCTTCACTTTATTCATTTTATGGTCAATTTCTATCTTTGTGTTGCCACCAATTAAGACCACGAGATCATCCGCGTATGCTATACATTTGTTTGTTTGGTTTAGTTCGTTTAATTTCTCTAAACAGGGATAAAAAATGTGTTATACAGAATGGGTCCTCAAACTGTCCCCTGTGGACAACCTTTGGTTGTTGTCTTTTCTATGCCTTCATTCGGTAGATTATATGTCACTACTAATCCAGATGTAAATTAATGAATGTATGTAGATTTACATAACTAATAGAGAGACAAACGTGTGTAGAGCTTATACACACACACCCGTTGGCGTGTGGTGACTAAAAGCTGTCAACATTGAAAGCAGGGACTAATTTTAAAATTGGTTCGCACCACTGACACCTGCAACGAACTGAATACTTGTATAACCTGTTATAGTACCTAAATGCCAAGTTCGGTACAGGTAAGTCCAACGGTATCGAAGTAACATGAAATTTTAGTGGTTGACATTAGTACTCATAACTCTGGCATCTGCGGCGAATGGAGTACCTTTATAATATGTCACAGTATCTTATGCACAGGTATGAACAAATTCGTGTGAATGAATGAGGATACGTCAAATGGTATGGAAGCAGTGAGAATATTTAAATTTTTGAAATTGGTTGGCAATACTGGCAACTGAGGCGCCTGCGGCCCTCGGAGTATCTATATGACCTATCCCAGCACCTAAATGCCAAGTTTGATGCGGGTATATACAATGATATGGAAACAATTTGAAATATTGCATTTTTCAAGGTGGTTCAACACAGACAACTGCGGTTCCTATGGTACCCGGAGTACTTCGAGGACCTGTCTAGGGCTGACAACTGTCCCTGATTAACAGACAGTGACCAGGAATATGCTCTCCTATCCCGGCAAAAATTAAACCATGTCTGGGACCTTAACAATACCGGAATTTACATTTAACTATAGAATATAAGCAGGGTCGTAATGGCAACCAAATGGCCCACCCGGGAAATTAAAGAGCTCATCTACTGATAACCAAAAGTCCCAGTGGTAGTGTTCGCTTTAACACATGGGTCCCAAAACATCTTTTAAGACCATTCAATATCCTTCAGGGTAGTGCACTTTAGAAAACAACTTGGAAGGGGCTTAGGATACTGATTAGGTCTCAAGATATCAAGTATTAAGTAAATACAGTGCCTTAAAATAATATGAATGTATCAAAGCAATATGTACTTACCATTTAACTTTACACGGGTCATTCTTGTGATTTTTGAGAGTTCTGCAGTAGGCCAACTGCGATTATAACATGAGCACTGCGTTTATGTTGGTCATAACAAGACTTGTATGTCAAAATTGCAAGACCTTCACGTTGTCTGTAGTAGTTAAAGTTGATTTATTGGATTCTTTATTGGGTAACATTGCACCTCCAAGAAAAAACGGTCGGCAGGGACCCACCCGGGAATTCCCGGGTTCCCCGGCGGCTTCGGTCCGCCCATGAATATAAGTTATTTTCGTAAAAATAATAAGAACAGGATAACAACACCTCCTTGACATTAAGTTGCTGTACTCGTGTTACCCCCGTGAATAGAAATTTTAAGAGTATCTATGTCCTTCTGTTTACTATATTTAAGTCCAAATGTGTCTGCTTTCTCTTTCAGTCATGCTATTCCTAAACGTATACGAAATTAAGATAAATGCTAAAAGTGAAACAATAACGTAAAATCCGCCACACACGTTCCGGAAATCCTCAAAGGGGAAAGTATAAAGTTAATCCTCTCAGGATTTCCGGAACGTCTGGGGGGCAAAAACTGCGCAGTTTTAACTGTACAGTTTTTCCTTTGAAGATTTCCTCCTCCGATCGAGAAAAGCCCGTGTTCATACGTTCAAGAAATCCCGAGAGGAATAACTGTACAATTAAAACTAAACTTTGCAGTTTTTCCGGATCGATTTTTGCTTCGATCATTTCGGCCTGTACAGTTAAAACTCCGCAGTTTTGCACACACACACGTTCAGTTAATCCGGAGAGAAAAAACGGTTCAGTTTTTTCTTTGAGAATTTCCTGAACGTGTGTGTACACGTTTTTTTTTTATCAGATGAGGAAATCCTCAAAGAAATACCTGTGCAGTTTATCCTTGAGGATTTCCGAAACGTGTGTGGCCTGCTTTATGCCTATATCTATTCTGTGTCCTTTTGTGTTTTTGACATGTAAATGAATGACATTTATTTGAAGAAATATATATTTATGGTCGTCTTTCCAGGATAATTCCTTTGCTATTCTCAATAGTAAACGAATTGTGAATAATTTCCTGTACTTAGTGATTTAAACTTACATAAATACAGAATTTGCATCAATATAATTGAATCAATATTTGCACTTATATAATTGCATCAATATCTGTTATTCTGCTTTAATATCACATATATCCTAAACCTTTCGGGGCTTCAAACCGTAGCTCAGTTGATAAACCGTTGGCTTAGTAATTGAAAGATCCTCAGAACGATCCCAGCAACCGCCTATCCTGACTACGTTATTCCAGGAATTTTCCTCAGTTATGCCTGGCAAATGCCGCGATGGTACCTACTAACTAGGCCCAGTAGACTAACTAGGACCTACTAAACTTTCCAGACTTCTTTCACCCACCTTATCCCGACCTGAGCCTGATGCGTAAAGTTTATAAACAGATTCATATTAAAATTCGAGGGTTCGACCCAGTCCCTGATTGAATACTGCCAGGGTTGGCAGCCCTAGACCGGTCCCAGTAGCAAATGTACACGTTTGTTAAATTGGGTGTAAATCACTGATGATACATTTTGAAAAATTGATTTTTTTCAAATAAGTTGGCAACACTTACACCTCCGGTGAGCCTGAGTACCTCAATGATCTGGTTCACTACCTAAAGAACACATACACAAAATTTCGTGGAAATCGATGGGCACATGTAGATTTATTTACGTACGGGGGGGGGGGGGCTTTGTCAATACTTCTGCTTTAATCCATCTAACAAGCTTATTACTATAACTTGTGCGTAGAAATAGACAAAGATTTCATAAGGCTCTTTCATAATATTCACTTTAGAACAGAAAAGTTGAACTTCAAGAGCTTTCTCTTTTCTTCCTTTCCAATTTACGTCATTAAAATATGTATTTTTCGTGAGTTTTTCCCTCTATTTTGGTACCACCATTAAAGTTACGCATCTTCCTTAACTAAGATGCTTTTAATGGAAAGATATGAAAGATATTATCCCTTCGTCTTTTGAACACGTATCTTTGGTCCCTCGTGCGTGTGTTAGTGCGTTCATGTGGTTGTGTGTGCTACGCATTTCTGTTTCGTTATTACTCTCCCGTCTTCTGCCAGACACTCCTACTTCTGCGCTAAGTGGTGACGCAAATGCATCATGTTAATCGCTTTTCAACTTTAGCTCTTTTGTCTTCTTCTCCTATACCTGTCTTTCATTTCATTTTTAGTTCAAATGAAAAGGGTTAAATGTCATTTTTTGTGTGTGAGTTATTTTAGTAGAACAAACGCTGAAGAGTAGAAACCAGAGTGTGTAGATTGAAGGTGGTTTATCAAGATTAATTCAAACTACAGCTCGTTCCGAATTTTCATTCGAGCACTTAGTTTTTTGTCTACTCCTGTTAGAGCCACCGAAGGAGACTCCCGCGAAATATGTTTGCAGTGTATCCAACTAAATATTTTCCCTCGATATTGTCTTTCATTTCTCCCAATGTTCAAGAGATAATATTTATATGAAACAAAGGATTTACATCTTTTCTGTACTTATGCAGAATATATTTTTATATTGTAAGACGTATTAGTAAGTGGGGGACCAACACCGTGTGCGTGAGTTTTCTCGGGGTTCTCCTGTTTCCTCCCACTTTCATCATTCCACCAGTTTTCCCATTATCATCCATTCGGACTGAGCCAAAAGATTTTTAAAACGTGCCCGTTATAGATGTTTTAGCTCGTATATAAACCTAATTTCTACTGGAAATTCTACGTGTGGCCATATTGATAACGTCATAACTCCCGGACAACTGGAATGACACTCCCCCATCATCCCCTATATTGTAAATGTATATGAACCAAAGAATGAATCTACAGTGGTGGTCCAAACTTTTACACTCAAGGTAACACCCAACTCAATTTACCATAGGGGTTCATATGTAATACTAAAGCTTGGAATTCCTTTCCGAAATATGTTTGTTACCTCTGTAGTGTCAAGATATGATAACATACAGAATATGGTGCTTGACTTATGCGGAGGCAAAGATAAAACATATTTTGTAAACAGTTCACATCCAGATGTAACATGTTGATAGTCCTTTTTGGTCTTCTTTCGATTAATGTGATACACTAAAATCCAACCATCAGTAATGAATGTTAGTACTGTTACATTCTTCTGTTTTTTAAATTTAATATGTAGCTATTTTCGGCACTTACTTGTATTATACAGTAATTGTTATGTAGTACATTTTAGAAAGTCTCTTCTGACTACGACCAATCGTAGTAGAGATTTATAATATCTAAAGAAGACGAGATTAGTGAGGAAAGTGGTTACTCTCAATGTATGGTTTGATATAATATTATTTTTCGCACTAATATTATAGCTTCGGTTGTAATATCCCATTGTACGATGTGATTAAATCTGACAAATTGAAAGGCAAAGACTTTAATTAAATTATGACGTCTTAATCTTTGAAAATGACGTCATAATCACTCATCAATGGACAATACCTCGAGATCGCTGTCCATTGTATATCATAGTAATTTCTAAGTTCTGGTGCGCTATGTTCTAACATCTTTTTATATTGCTCTTAGTTTTTGAAATATTTAAAAAAAAATGATTTTTTTTTCTAATTGGTGTTACCCCAACGTGCTACAAAATTGACCTGTATCAAAATAATATCTCCATTATGAATATAATTTGGATATCAAAAAATGTATAGAAGTATGTGATAATTTCAATAGTGGCTTTTTCACACCAAGCTTTCCGAGCGTCCTAGTAGAAAATGAAGTTAAAATTTAAATATTTGCTTGACACTTCGTAAAAATGTAGTACTAGCGGGCAACACTGTTTCACGAAGTTTGGCTGTTCTAGTTCAAATAAATTCCACAACGTCGCAAATTTAGAAATCGTCACGCACTTATACAAATGTTTCAACATTATTATTTTTTTTTGGTTCAAAAATATAGTAAAATTTGAGACATTGAGTCGATATCTATAGTGAAGATATTGTACTTTTAGGTAGCATCTGTTGACAATTTCTGGTACCGGTGGCACCTAATTGTTTCGGCGGTGGTACAAAAGTGGTCTTGGTCAGTAAATTAGATATTACTTACATTTTCGCTTCAATTTTGTTCCAATTACTGTTTGAGTACACAGTACATATTCGAAAGAGGGTGTGAAATTCTTGAGTGCCTGCAGGGGACAGAATTGTAAATACGCCACTGATTCTATGTAGAAAACTAAAAATGTTATAATTAGTACTTGCTTGGCTTGAATAGAGCAAATTTTGATATACTGAAAGTATGTGGGTTATGATCCGGAACCTTAGCAGTGAGCAGCACTGTTGTTGTTATTCATTATTATTTAACGCTAAGTTATTCATTGGTTCCTTCCATTTGAAGCAAATTTGTTCGAATTACATAATTGCTCCTGAGATGGCAAAGTTTTGTCTTTTATGTATTAAACTGAACTACTAACATCATCTACGCTAGAATTTATATATCTGAAACAGAAGATTTCTATGGAATTCCAGGAAAACTCTTCTGAAAGCAAAAAATGCAGAATATGTTTATGTGATTGTAATGAAAATGCCAGATCACAAAGTACCGTACATGAGAGTTTAGAGCCACGACTTATTATTTGGTTCGCAATGTTTGAATAATGAAGTAAGATTAATTAATTTATCTGTTGGTTAAAAAATAAAACTAGCATGGAATTTGGTACAAACGTCAAAAAATATGTGAAACATACGGCGAGGAGCAAGTTGTATTCTAAATTTGAGAGCCAGTTCACAACTATCCACACTTTTGACAGAATTCTCTTTAGATTCAACGCATTGCCTTCTGCAATCGCACATTATAATGTAATACTACTGTGATAACACTGACGATTTGATTTAAATTATTATTAGACTTTTGTTTTACATGGCAAAAGTTAAGACTGATAGCCTTGTCTTCCACTTAACCATGATACATAATTTACATATCAGAAGGAAACTACTCATAAATACAAAATCCTAAGTTGATAAACCATATATACAGACACAATACACACACAGCCAACAACTACGACAAGAATAGAATACTATTAGTAATACATGAACCCTTCCATATTATAATGAATCTCTCTCTGTTCTCATTTTCCCTGCCTTCCCACTTTATCGATACAGACCCAATTTAGAACCCTCTCCACCCCAACCCCCAAATACCCCCCACTCCACAAACACGTACACACAATGACAAGTTAAAAAAAATAAATGAGGTAATGCAAGGATAAAGACAAAACATATTAAATGTTCCGGATTTGAGACGAAGATACAAACTGGAGCACGAGTACGGAGAAAAATAATAATTTAAAAAAATAATTGAAATTTAACATTTTTTTTACACTGCTATGAGTAAGTGACAGAAAGTGACTATGAAGCTTATTTCGAAAACTGCTTATGTTAGGAGCTAGCTGTGCGAACTACGGAAGGAAGATTATTCCACTGCTTGATTCCGAACACCACAAAAGATTTAGAATAGATCTGAGATCTGTGCTTTGGTATTCGCAGGGTGGCATTGATTTTCGAGCGGGTGTTCATGTTGTGAGTGAGGTGCACCGATTCCAGCATAGAAGCCAGATATGTAGGAGATCCTAGAGCTAAAACCTTGTAGAATTGCAGTAGAAGATGGAACGTTCTTCTCTCTTTCAGTTTCAGCCATGCCAGTGCAGAGTACCTGCTTGATACATGGTCATATTTTTTATCATTGAAGATGAACCGAACACATCTATTTTGCATTATTTGTAATCTGTTTGCTAGAGTAACAGACAGATCATTATAGACTACGTCACAATAATCAAAGATCGGAAATAAGAGAGATTGTATCAAGATGATTTTAACTTGTTGAGGAAGAAAGTTTTTCAAAAGATTGAGTGTATGCATTTTCATATGCACTCTTCTGGATATTAGTTTCACATGTTCTGACCATGATAGAGTTTCGTCAAGAATAATACCGATATTTTTACCTTATCATCTCTTTTTATTTCCTTGTTCCTAATGTAAACTTTTGGTGCATACGAATTTTGATTTATTTTTGCTAATATATTTGGAGACCTTATTATTATACATTTAGAGACAGATTTTCTTTTATTTAGAGACACACCATTGTATTCTGACCAGACGTGTATGTTTTCAAGATCGGAATTGATTTTGCTTACTGCATTGGCAAGATCATTAGATTCAGACGTTATATAAGCCTGTACGTCATCTGCATATAGATGATAATTGCATTCAGTGAACTGAGATGCAATATCATTCATGAACATTGAAAGCCGGCCGGGTGGTCGAGCGGTCTGCGGCGGTAGGCTATCGACTCAACGGTCCCGGGTTCGAGTCCCGGCAGGGGCATGGGTGTGGATTTTAACACTTAACAGCTAAAAGCAAATCGTGACGGGCCGAAGTCCAAAGTTACTAAACTGGCCCATACAAAAATAAAGTTTATCAAAGTTTTTATGAACATCGAAAATATTAATGGACTAACAATTGATCCTTGTGGAACTCCGGAAGATATGCCCTTCCACTCTGAGCAAGAGCTGTACGATAGAACAGCCTTTACAATCTGTTAGGTATGAGTGAAGCCATTGGACTGTATGTTTGTTCGAAATTGAAATTGTGTTCTAATTTAGCCAGAAGGATGTCATGATCAACAGACTGAAAAGCTTTACTGAAGTCTAGAAGAGTTAAGATAGTTACTTGTCGATTTTCGACGGCTTTTCGGATGTCATCAGTGATTTTGATAAGTGCTGTCATTGTACTGTGACCTTTCCTAAAGCCTGATTGGTTCTCAATGAATAATGTTTGATCTAGGTGCTTTGTGACTTGTTGTTGCACAGTAATTTCCAGTATTTTTGAAGGAGATGATAGGATGCTAATGAGCCGGTATTCGCCAGGTCCTGATAGCATGTTTTTTCTTTGGTATTGGCCGAACGTAAGCTTGTTTCCACACTGATGGAAACATATCTGTAAGAATGGACTGATTTATTTTTATTGTCAACGGATTCAAGACGTGTGTCACGATGATTTTGTTAAATTCTATTGATATGGAATCTGGGCCTACAGCAGAATTTTTTACCTTTGTGATAGCCTGATTTACCTCTATTGGGGAAACACAAGAGAAATAGAACGTATCATTTTTATTTTTATTTTCACCACTGTTAGCAAGTTTTCGAATAGTTTCCTGTTTCAGCGTCTTATCAATACAGCTAGGGGGTTGGGAAAAGAACTCGTTCAAAATATTGCAATCCTCGGAAATATATTCATTCTCATTCTTTATATTTAAACCTACATTTTTGAGTTTCCTCCAAAGCCATCTTGCATCTTTAAGATCCTCAACTAAATTCTCGAAATATGCTTCCTTTGCCCGCCGTATAGCTTGGGTACATTGGTTTCTGAGTCTTTTGTATATCATGAAAGATTCCTGGCATGTTTCAGGTTTAGCATTTACTTCCTTCCTATATTTATTGTAAGCTGTATCTCTCTCCAATCTCAGTTATCGTATAGAATCTGTCATCCAGGGATTTGAATTATGTTTGACTCTTTTGACTTTCAGTGGCGCGTGTTTCTCGCACAAATCAAGTCTTTGAGAATATTTAAAACATCTACATTGTCATCCACCGACCTATTTAATGTTGCCATATGCCAAGGTATATGAATGGCGTCTGCATTTAAATTTTCTTTGTTTATATTTCTAACATTTCGGTAAGCTATTATTTTCTTTTTACTTCTTGGGGGCTTATGTGAGTACACAAGATAAATTAAATCGTGACGGGTGATATCAGGGACAGGAAGTTTGTCAAATTTATCGACTTGCTCAGGATAAGATGTTGCAATGTGGTCTATTGCCGACTTTGAACGTCCTGAATAATGAGTCGGTCCCAAGTCGCACAAGTTCAAATCGAGAGTTTGGAGCATGCATTTGTAATCTATAACTTCGTGTGAATCTCGCAGACCATTGATGCTTACGTCACACATTACTATACGATGCTTGAATTTGTCTTTAACCTGTAATATATCTTTTTCAAACTCCTTAAGGCAATCTTGTGGTGTGTTCGGGAGACGATAAACCACCGCTACCATGACTTTTAAAACTGACGTTTTGATTTCACAAATCAAATATTCCACGCTACGCGTGTATTCCGAAGGGGATTGGCAAATTATCTTACCGCTTACGTCATTCCTTAAGTATACACATACACCACCGGCACCTTTTAACGTCCTATCATTTCTTTAAAATACTGTAGCCTTTGAGTGCAAATAACTGACTCGCTAACGTTGGTTTAAGCCACGTTTCAGACACAAGAATACAATGAGATTTTACGTCTCCGAATAATTCGCGAAATTCGTCTCTATGTGAGATGGGAGAGATTGACAATTTACATGAACTGCCTGAAACCTTTTGGGAGCCTCAGAGAGCTCTTCCCGCAAAACTGAAGGGACTGGATTTAATACCCGATCATGTGAGAAAGGGGGCAATGCTGAAATAAATTCGTGTTCTTGTTGAGTCTCGAGCAATTCGCACAGCTGTTTGAAAACAAGTTCAGTGGATGTTGGAATATCCTCCTCTCTCGACATAATTTTGAAAACAAAATAAGAAATGTAAAACAATTGATGTATCACTCACCCATAGCAGGAACATCCCAATATTCTTGTGATTGATTGATTGTATTTTAACTGTTGAAAACACAAGAATTTCACAGCTTCGGTACCACTCACTTGTACAGCACTTTTCCTTTGAGGGATATAATTTTCTTGGAAGTAGGAAAATTGCTTCAATCATAATGAGCACACGAAATGTATAACAGGCGCGGAACAGACACACATTTTTGTACAATATGATCCATAGTCTTTCAAGCAGGTTTTAGACTTCAGGTATAATTTTCAGAACGCAATAAAAAAATAATAACAAACAAAAACCACACACACACAAAGAGGACACACAAACAAAGTACACAAGTATAAAATTTAGCACTAGATTTCGTTTTGCTTCCCACCCCACCCCACCCCACCCCAAGAACCATTATGATACACTGAAATGAAACCCAAACAAGACATGAACATGCCTTTACACTACTACTACAGTTATTTATTTGTACCGAAAGGACGACTGTTGACAGCTTCTATTTTTTTAATAGCCTGAGGTCATTGTTATGCGCGAGAACAATCTTACTGTTTCCTACATTAGCAATAATCTTCCAATTAGCTGTCCAAACATTACGTGGACCCAAGCGATCTTTACTTGCTTAAGTAGAAGTTGACTTGCAGGGGTCAATGACTCCATCACAAGGATTTTCGTCCCTTTTAAGTTTCGTTTGGCCTTCCAAATCATCTCTCTTGTTTGATACGAGATGAACTTAACAATTACACACCTAGTTCCGTCTTGTATCACATCTGACGCCAATCGGCGTTTCTTAACACCAAGCCTATGGACGCGGTCCAGATCTACAAGTTAGTTTCACACGCAGCCGTTGCTCACTTACATCGATTACTTTCTTGTAAACATCTTCATCTGTAGCCTGGGGATTCCCCAGAATAAAAGACAGTTTCTGCGGCTATATTGATGAAGATCATTTTCATTTTCGCTCACACGTTTGTCCAACTCAATGATTTCCTTTCTTCGAAGTTCCATTTCTGATAAGAACTGCTTTTTCAAATCATTTAGTTCTTGTAGGTAACTACTACACATATCTTCTTTATTTTCCTGTTTCGTTATTTTATTTTCGCAGGTTTCTAATTTCTGGAAGAACATTCTTTCCATCTCATCGTACTTCACGAGAAGCTGCTCTTTTGTGTTGACGGCCGTCGATGACCTGGTTGACCTTCAGTTCGGCGGTGACATCTCGGATACTATTTTCGTACAGCAACGTTGTGTCTCTCGGCCGTGTTTTTCACTTTCACTACACTTCACTCCACATAAATTTTAATATTAAAGTAGTCACTTTGGTGAAACTATCAAAATAAATAAACCATCGATCTGCCCACCATTTAATTGCATTTTCAGCTGCGTTATTAGCAGATTTCGACTGCAGGTTCCTAGCGTTGGGCCGGGTTGAAAACAGAGCGTTATTTACGGTGCATACAGCTGTCCGCCATTTTGCCTAAAAACAATGCTACACTTCTCCTTCTTCTGTTGCATATTAAACAAGGCCGTACACCAAGGAAAAACTAAGCAAGTGATCCAATTTCTCTGGTCTGAAGGTGTGTCGAGGGTTGAATTAAACCAAGACTTCCAACACAATTCAAAGAGAGTGAGTGCTCTACTGCGTAGAAGTATGTACGAGTAGATTAGGAAGTTTAAAGGTTTCCACAGCCAGACTCGCAAGTAAAAAGGAAATAGAAGTGTCAATCTTCCGTGGTAAAGATCTTGTCAACCGTGTTTTGGGACTCAAAAGGGCCTATACTGAAAGACTACCTAGAAAAGCGATGCACAGCTAACAGTGCAAGATACAGTGATTTTCTTGCGAGCAATCTGAAGCCATCAATTCGCACCAAATGCGAGGTCTATTATCGAAGACAGTATTGTTGCGTGACATTGTACGCCCCACACACGGCCAGCCAGACTGTTGCAAACTATTTAGGATTCGAGATGCTCGAACACTCTGCCTACAGCCCAGATCTAACCCCTTCCGATTATCATATCTTTGGATCGCTCAAAGAGGCTATACGAGGTCGTCGATTTTCTACCTTCGTACACACTTGCAGTGGATGGCCATGTTCTGTCTGTAACAGAAGAAAGAAAAATGGAGCAATTAAGATAGGGTTACCATAATATGTGCGGACTAAATACGGACAAATCAGCCTACAGGATATTTAATTAAATAGAATTAAATACCGGACTATTATCTTCGACATCTACATGAAATACTATCCATGGGTAAATGTTTGCATTTGTATATTCTCTATTCCCAAGGTCAGAGAACCGTTTGGTCATTACATTATAATACAACAGCGTATCTAAGACTACTACACGATAATAAAATTGATTGGTTATTTGCTTATATTGGTTACTCTATAAACAAACACACCAAAGATCTTTTATAAGTGGTGTGATACGTATTTGTGGGAATCTATGGGTTTAAAATAATAAACAGTGAATAACTGAGTAAGTGAAAAGTGCGGACATTTATTTAATTTTTCCAAAGTACGGTACAAACACGGAAAGAACATTTAAAATACAGAATACACAATTATGCATGAAATTTATGACTCATATGTAAAAAACTGTTTCTGATGCAATTTTTCCACCTGAATTCAAATACGCAATCCTTTTTTCTCTAGCACATCAGGTTTTTCCACAATTTGAAAAAAAACATGTTGACTAAGAAATAAACACAATAGTGTTTGGTGCATACGAAACTTACATTTAGCAACCGCGCAAAATGTGGCAACGTCGAGACGTCAGGTGAAAACAATATAGCAGACAGTTATAAGTTCGAGTATGGAAGTGTTGTCTGTTCTGCAGCGGTGTAGGTGTTTGCTTTGCAGTTGTTGGAAAAGAACATTGTTATCATGACGAATCGAGGTTGCGTAAATCACCCAAATTCATTTTGTTACATTTGTGGCAGGTTTGTTGTTGAACAACAGTGACAGAAGATAAGTTTGTGAAGGTAGCATATCGGGCGTACTTTGGTATGGATATCGGTGACCAAGACAAGAGTTTCGCGCCCTACATTGTGTGTCGGTCTTGTGTAGAGGGATTACGACTGTGGATGAAAGGTGTTAAAAATATCTATGCCGTTAGCCACACCTATGGCTTGGAGACATCAGAGGAACCATAACACTGATTGCTTCTTTTGTCTTGTGAAAGTTAAAGGACATAGTACCTGTTCCAACTGACAAACGTGACAGTAGCTAAGACATGGAAGATGAAGGTCAAACATCATCCGATGTTTATGTACCGGTACGGAAAACAGTCATCAGTTTACACAGAGTGAACTCAACAACCGAGTCAGGAACCTTAA
>JAGDQP010028322.1:7537-24239 GCA_022664845.1 Lepisma saccharinum | reverse complement strand
AATAAGAAAATATTTTAGGCTAAAATGAACATTTTTTAAATTTAACTGAAAAACTATTAGATTTACGAAATATTGCTCAGATACGAAAATCTAGTTAATGAAAATATATTTCATCTAAAAGAAGAATGATCGAAATCGGATAATTCAGAGCCAATATATGTTGATCTTCATAAATAGCATCGGCCGCCATTTTGAATGGCCGCCAACTTGGATAGCTAGCAACCTTTTTGGAATGTCTATCACGTATTTTCGTGCTCTATACATGCCAGTGTACAAATGCTGAAAGTTTCATCATCTGGTCCCCCCATTTTATATCAAATCATCGTTTTTTGGCTTCTTGCACAAGGACTATTATGGGTATTCCAATGGGTATTTATAGATGGAAAAGCCCGAAGGACGATGAGGGAAATCATTTATGTGCCTTATGTGGTAAACTAGAAACGGAAGAACATATTCTAATTGAATGCAAACAATTGTGTGAAGAGCGCGTCGGGTAAATATCAAGAACATGATCGAGGTATAAGCGAAATTTTAAAGACAAAAGACAAAAAAGAGATGGTGGCACTAGCAAAATTCCTTCAGAATTTCTTCTTCTTACGAGAAGACGCTCTAAAAGACAGAGAAACTAACACATCCTGTAGTCTCCCATAAAATGTTAGATAAATATTGTATAACATAGACTTAGTAAGTTTTTTTTCTGCTGTACGAAGAGCAACTGTCATATATGTAGAAGATGTATTATGGGTCATATGACCTTCAATTCAATTCAAATAAATTAAATCTGAATCTAAATGTAGTGAAAGGATGTGCGGAAATATCCGTTGCACATAATATGCAATTTTTTACTACGCACATGCAAATTTCCACAGCGGTGGGAAGAGGTTTCAGTATGCCCAATACCAAAATTCAATACTTCAAAAGAAATTGAAAGACCAATAACAATTCTTTCAGCGTTCGCTATTACAGTATCATAACTCACGTTAGACCAGTAATATCAAACTCACAGCATGTATTTATGCAGAACAAATCAACGTCTACAAATTTAGTAATAATCACAACTTTTATGGCTAAAACATTAGATGAGGGCGGTCAGGTTGATGTTATATGTACTGATTTTACCAAAGCATTTGACCCAGTAGACCATTGCATATTACTTGCCAAACTTAAGCACTTCAATTTTACGGAAAATCTAGTAAAACGTCTTTCATTTTATTTACAACAACACTGCATACAATCAGTTCTCTACAGAGAATTTGTATCAAAGGAATTTGAAAAGGCATCAAGAATACCTCAGGGCTCAAATTTAGGCCCGTTACTACTTTTGTTATTCATAAATGACCTCCCTGATTGTATAGTAAACTCTGAAAACTGTTATATGCAGATGATCTTAAAATATTTTCTAAAGTTTAATCAATTAAATATTGTTATCAATTACAAGTAGATTTAGATAGTATAAATATGTGATGTCATAGAAATAAACTAGACTTGAATATCAAAAAATTCACTTCGATTACTTTTAGTAGACGACAAAAATTTATTGAGTTTCCTTATTCAATTAATAACACTGTTTTGCCAAGACCAGAAATAATAAAAGATTTTGGGGTTATCTTTGACTCTAAACTAACGTTTAATTATCATGTAAACAATTTAACAGCAGAATCGTTCTGAATTCTAGGATTTATTTATAGAAGAGCAAGATACTTAAGAATGACTAGTACATACCCAAAGTTATATTATTCATTGGTTCGACCGAAACTTGAATATGCATCCATCATCTGGAATCCCACCCCTCAAATTAATTGTCAGAAAATAGAAAAGATTCAATCTAAATTCTTCAGACTCCTAACGCACAAAATAAACTTGTTTTTATCCTAAATTTGAACATTATGTCAACCTAATTCATAATTTTGAACTTCTTACGCTGGAGAACAGGAGAATCATTATTGACTCACCCTTTCTTTATAAACTAATTCATAACTGCGTAGCTAGTATAGACTTACTCTGTGAAATCGAATTTCGGATACCAGATACTAGAACCCGAATGGATAACAAAGGCCTTTTCCACCGAAGGAAAGCGCGAACTGAGATTCTAAAAAAGTCACCCACTTGGAGAATGTACTTTTCGTACAATAAATTATGTGGAATGAAAAACGAGGTACACATATTTTATCAAAGTCAAAGAAGTTTTCAGAATAATTTAATAAAATTATTCTAAAGCAAGCAAAATTACTATATTAAGTTCTAGTTTATAAGCATAGGATAACAAAGAGAAAAAAAAACTTACGATGAGCACATAAGAGCCTAGCAAGGAATTATAAATCATTTAATTATATTTGTAATATCAGTCTTATATTATTCATATATCTATATTTGTATATTTACTTTGTTCATGTACATTGTATAATATTAACTTACATATATTACGTATGCATTATTACTTTAAAATTTGATGACACTTAGCTATGTTAATTTTAAATTTGGCTTATATTGTGATGCATTTCTCTTGTGTTTAGTAAATATTGTTCATACTTTGATGATACTATTGACAGTATAGATTGATTATATTTTACTAAGCATTGCTGATAATACAAAAATAAATTGTAACTTACTTTTTACAGAATACCATAAGTGTGTATATGCCAGTTGTATTCTTCCTAAATATATAAATAAACTAAATAAATAATTCCTTTCCCATCTCTTCAACGAGTCAACAGGAAATGCAACTTATCTGTTTTCATTATTCTCTGATTTTGTTTCAGATCAATGCTTTAATTTCAACAATGAACCTAATCACGTAAGTAACAATTCCAAGGTAAGTATTCTGTAAGTTTCAGCAACAACAAATGTAGCAGAGTAATATCAGTATTCATCTAAAAGTGTTGCTGAATAATCTGTTTTATAACAAGCGACTAGCTTTAGAAATGTCTATCAATAGTACGAAGTCCCAACTCTTCATAAGTGATAACACATTGTTGCCAGATAAAAACACATGCATATATTTGTGATTTTTCTCTTAAATATAGGCCACGTTGGGATGATATTAATCTATGCTTTAGTACATAGACAATAATTTTATATACTCTATTCATACTGCAAAATATAAAAATTAATCGTTGTTCTCTTTGGGGTCCGTTTTTAGTACTCCTATTGGAAAATATGTACCGTTATTGAAACTTTACTTTGTTAGATTTTAGCATTTTCGGTTCTGAGGTGGCATAGCTCAGCTCAAGTGGACTCAATGTTTGGTCTCCAAGACCTGGTAAGAACAATAATTGGACTATTGGACCTAGTAAGAACAATAATTATCAAGAACACCTTCACTCCATTACTAAAAAAGATTACATGTATTGCGCAACGGATATCGCCTATTACTCTTCCTTGTACTAAGGAGTAGCAAACCAGAAGAGACTGGTAAAAAGAACTTGCCAATCCTTCAAGTTTTACTCACCTTCAACTTTCACTCGGGAACGAGAAAACATTAACAGCTTAATATTTTACTACAACGGTCAATGACATTTCCAATCCATATCTTGACATGGCTCCATTGTCGACCGAATTCCTCACGCTACAACACTGAAGTTCCGATGAAATTCACGTTTTTGGAATTCAGAATAGTCTCATACAACACTGCAAGTCAGTAACACAAGATAACACTGGTCTACATGAATTTTGCTGACTAGAGTCTGATAGCCGTTTCTTAATAATTCAAGGATGCTAAACTAAAACATGATATCTATTCTTCATAATCACTTCAGGTTTTCCCACGCTAACTTGTCTTTAACATTTTATGGCAATTTTTAATGACGAGTTTGATGATGTGGTAATCAAAGTTCGTATAATACCTGTTCTCGTAAAATTATTTAAGCATTATTTTAAGATAAATGAAGGTACTTTCTCATTCTGAAGAGACTCCATATGTCTTACAACGAGAGTTAGGCAAAAAATAAAGAAGAGAAAACAAATATCGAACGGAATAAGAATCACAAGATGCTAATTAGATAGCACTGTATTTATGTTAATTTATTATTTGTAAAAATTTTCCTGCTATATTCTAAAAATATAGAGTCACTTCCAATAATAACTAGAGGTTGGAGTTACATAAAATACCTGCTCTTTCCTCCAGGTTAATTGTTTCCCTGTAAGCCTAATAGTTAGACAACCCACATAAAAGTATAAATATGTGTCAAATCATGGCATCCCAGGATAGTCCTCCATTTGGAGAAATAAAGGAGGAGTCGTTGAGAATCATTTAGAGAACCATGAGAGAGACAGGAAAAAATTACATTTACATTAAGTTCTAAGAGATAGGAATCAATGCAAGAAAAAGAAAATAATAATATAGACATCATGCAGGAATCATCATTATGCAACGCAGCAACACTTGTCTTGTTCAAACGCACACAGACACACACACACACACACAAACGCACACAGCGAAAGAGAGAGCGAGAGAGGGAGAGATACAGAGAGGGAGAAAACATAGAAGATGGGAAAAGCAAAAAAAAAAGAGACGAGAAAAGAAGGAAAGAAAAAATGCCGGAAGACATAACTCTTATGAATACACATCCTGCGTCTCATCCCTTGCTCCCCTCTTTCTCTGTCTTGTGCTTTTCTCCCTTTACGGGATAATATCTCTGAGGAGCAATCGTGAATATAATTAACAGCGCTTAATTCCTTGAAGAAAATATTGCAAATCTATGTGGGGAATCGAACCGAGAACGTTGAGAATGAGTGTCTTACAAGTTCTCCACTTAGCTACACAGACTATAACAAATGCGTTGTTAAATCATACATTAAACTCGCTACTGGCAGCGCGTTACCCCCGTTTGCGGCTTTTAACATCTATGGCTCACGCCCACTGTTCCATAAAAATCACTTGATCTGTAGGTCAAGATTAAGCAGGAATTCATTCAGAATCCTGAGAAGTTACTGGTGCAGAAACCTATTGCAAATGTAATGTTATAATAATTACAACACTAATAAACCAGTATTTATAACATTTCGCACATAGAATGAACATGCCAGAGATGAAACGGGTCATCGGGTCAGTCGGATGATGCGGGTCAGGTTATGGACCGCCACCGGGGCTAGGATTCGAACCCGTTCTGACACGGTGATCGATAGAGACCCGATAAGCGGGAGGACAAATTAGAGATTTTAATTATTTCCTTGTTTTCAACAGTATATCTTTCATGGGTGACCAGGACCGGAAATGTTAGCCCAGAGCACGAAAAATACGACGCCGAAATTCCCAGTTAATCAGATTTTCCAGAGCGGGTCAATCGGGTATAGTTTCTGACCGTGTCAGTTATTTTTGGGTAAGATCTGATTATCAGGTTACCAAATATCGCCCGGTTTTAGTTCTAGAACACGAACACGCACAAAAAGGGAAAATGTGTGTAAGAGAGAGAGAGAAGCAATAATCAAGAGAACAAATAAAGATGAATAGAGAGGGAGAAGAAGCGTAAGAATCGAACACATGGTAAGAAACCGTCAAGAAATAGAGGGAGACCATTGAAAATTACGAATATGGCTTATCATTATACTAAAGAACACATTCTGATTCTTGCCATTGATGACTAGTAAGTTCTCCAACCGAAGAAGAATATCTATTTTCAGCCATTATTTAATGGGAGAAAAGACACTACTTCGTTGGGAATCTAACCAAGGTATTCAGTTTAGGCGTCCAGCTTGGTAGCGATACTCCACTGCCCATAACATGCGTAACAAATGGTGTAGTGTTTCCAAGAATAATAACATGAAAAGTGGATACTTCAGATCAATGACGTGTTTTTAATTGTCGTGTTAAATTCACGACAATTGACTTTCTCAACCAACATTCGGAAATCGTCTTCTTTTCTATAGTGCCACATAAGTTTTCTTCCACATTCTTAAAGATTCTCCGTTTAGTATGAGAAGTCAGTCTTCGATTCTTCACAATCGCTTTGTAAAAAATCCGAATGCAAACCACTCCGTGTCAAAAACAAAGCTAAGTTCATATCCTAAGCAATACAAAAAAGAGAGATGTTTCAGCATATGGAAGTTGTGATATGTAAAATTGGCCAAGTTCTTTAATAAGTAGTTCTCATATCAATTTAGCTAAGTTTTATGGGACATTAATTTTCCTTATACGGCTTACATGACTGGAATTGTTTTAAGAACTTGGCCAACTGGTCTGGCATTTAATCGAATAGTATAGTGTCTCAGTAGGTGCCAGTATAATTGCTAGACTAGTTGGCCAAGTTCTTAAAATGCTAGACTAGTTGGTCAAGTTCCCAGTCATGTAAGCAGTATAAGGAAAATTAATGTGTTCTATAAAACTTAGCTAAATTAATATGGGAACTACTTAAGAAGAACTTGGCCAATTTTATATATATATATATATATATATATATATCACAAATTCCATATGCTGAAACCTCTCTCTTTTTTGTACTGCTTAGGATATAACTTGACTTTGTTTTTGACACGAAGTGTTTTGAATTCGGATATCACAACTTTTTGTAAATATAATTTTGTATTTAGGGGTAGGTTTTCTTTGTATATTACTATTCTTCATGTTCTTCTCTCTCATTCATTTTTCATTTCTTGGCTCGAACCATATAGTTAATGGCCTGAAACCATTTTCATTGCTAAACACATTATACAAAGCAACACAAACGTTTTTTGCCATTTGCTGTTTACGATATTTCACTGAAAAAAATAAAGTCTCTAATTTTACACTCTAAATAACTTGATCTCGTTCACAAAATGTTCACTTCACAACAAATTATACAGCTAATGAAAAAGATGTCAGAACAGTTATATTTTCTATACAATTCCTGTGTCCCGTATTGATTTTACAATTTGAGGGCCTATTATGACCCCCTAGGGGTCGTTTTTGGATACATTGTGTAATATTTTAGTAACCTTCTAGTGATAATGTATCTTCAAACCAAATTTGATATTTCTAGCTGCAGCCGTTTAGGCTGTGTATTACATACAAAAATGGGTTTGGTGGCCATTTTGGATCCAAGGTGATAACTTTTTCAACATTTTGTAATATTTTCTTTTAAACTACTAGTGATCATGTACCTTCATACCAAATTTCATTTCCTAGCTCAAACGGTGTGGAAAATGGGTTTTTAGTGTCCGCCATTTTGGATTCATGATGGTAACTTTAAGAAATTTAAAAACAATTTCTTGATCTATTATTGATATTGTACCTCAATACCAAATTTCAATTTAATAACAACAGCAGTTTAAGCTATGTATTCTATACAACAATGGGTTTGGCGGCCATTCTGGATCCAAGATTGCCACCTTTTCAAAATGTCGAATTTTGTCCTTTACCTACTCATGGTCATACACCTTTATACCGAATTTGGTGTTTCTAGTTAGACGGTGAGTGGTTATTACACGACAAAAACCTAATTTTGGAGGCTTATAACTAAGCACTCCATGAACCTTGTGACTTGAGGTTTGGCATTGTTATAGAAGATGTTTTTCCTAGCAAACGTGGGTAATTTGGTGGTACTGGGATAATTAGTAAGTAAGCAGTGGTGTCTTGAAAATGGTGATTTGACTGTAGTCCGCTTTTTTTCTGGTGTTTCGTGTAAAGCTACTTGGCACTGTGCGTCGTCGGGCGGCTGGGTACCTGGCTGCCCGCGCTGCCGCGCTCGCTGAACTGGGCTTCAACAGGGTTTGAACCGGTGTTCGCTAGGTTTAAATACTCAAAAGTCGAGCACGTTATCCCTACACAATCTTGCCAGATAAATATATAAGCCAAATATTGCTAAGTTAATAGCTGATCTTTGGAAATAACCGGCTTCTTCCTGTAAGTTGGTTACTCCAAAGGAACGCCGAAATTTATTTATTCGACGACTTAAACTAATTAGTGCTCACTGATATCCGAAATAACAACATATAGGAGAAATTAAAGAAGCAATAATATATTATGCAGTTATTTCGCCTTGCAAGTTCAAAGACAAGATTATAAGAATTATTATTATTCACATCCGATAGCGGACACTTAGAGCTTAGGTAAAAATCTCTCTAGAGCGGACAAGACTAGCAGATGGAGGTCTTCTGTACAGGTTTCAAATACTTATCAGATGTAAGTCATTTAATTATTACGAAGATAAATGAAGACAAGCCTCCTCCCCACGAGAAACCAAGCAAGGTCGGCATTTGGTCGGCGAAGGTAAGGCCGACGACGGGTTTTGAAATATTCCAACAAGGAATCGACAATAGCCGGCGGGTGCTGGGCAGGGTTACACTCCAATGCTGCCAAGTCTGGGCCCAGAAAATTGCTCGACAACCAAACGCCACTTATGTCTCGTCGGTAATCTTACCCCAACTATGTCCCAAGTACTAGTGGTTGTCCCGTCTATTCCCTACGGCGGCCGTCCAAAATCTCCGTCTTGGTTGACATTAGGCCTAATTGGTTATATCTCTGGCCCGGATCACCCCTGAAAAACACTGTTCAAACACAAGAAAATAATCAAAAACTATTTTGCTTTCTGGATCACCTGACCTAAATCCGTTTACCAGGTCAGACCAGGGCAATCCAGTGACCCGTTTCAGCTCTGCTTCCAATACTGTAGTTGCTAACAAAAGGAATTAAGGAAACAAACTACTAGGATATAAACTGACATTTACAACCTAAACGTTTAAAAGCTTATTTTTTAATCGTGCTTAAGTTTTTCTCTACAATGATTGCATTGGAAATAATGAAAAATGATTCGTATGTATGCAGAAATATGCTTTAACCTTTCCTATCCATTCAATTACGGAAGGACACATGGTGCACACCATGAAGTAATCAACTTCGTTTCCCAAGTGTCTAAAGTGCAGATTTCTCTTTGTGCTGTCAAGATTGTTTTTATTCGACTGAAATTGCTTTATTCTAAATGGATAATCTATTTAATTATTTTAAAACTAATTAAAATTAAAATTTGGAAAAATAGAAATTTGTGTTTGCCTGGTTTTGGACTCATGAACCGAATTTTCTTTTTTAAAAAAATGGATTCATCAGGGTTTGAACTCGATACTCCAGGCGAGAAAGACGAGCCTTATTACCACCATACCACAGATACTTGTTTATTCTGATGATGAGGAGACAGTATTCACCGGACAGGATGAAGGTCATGTTGGTTGGCGTACAGTGAAACAATTCTCCTGGAGGAAAAAGCTACTATCTCTTATATCTCCAACCTCCATTTATTATTGTAAGTGACTGTGCAATACAAAAGTAATAACACTGAGGTTGGTTGCAATGTTAAACACATTGTGTTTTGCTAAGAGTTATTTACTAAATCCGCTTACCATGGAGCATACTGAAAACACATTTTATTTCTTCGAGATCGGACATATGCGTTAATGTCTAGGACGCAGTCAAGTATTAATATCCTGATGCTTTAATGTTGTGCTTCGTGTGTTCATATTGTGTACAGTTCAGCGATACTTCACATATCACATTACAAACACATTATTCTCTGTTGCTGATTTCAGTAGACATGACAACTGTTCATTTTAAGTGCAAGAACGACCCATGCATATTTTGTTACATTTTTTACTGTTTCAGAACATCAAAACAAAGAAGAAATATTACGAACTTTGAAAGACAAGCTACACTGCATATTTAGGAGTTACATTGGGTGATCAGGACTCATAAAGTATGCAGAACATGTGTCAGACTTCAGACAATGGGCGAAGGGTCAGAGAAAGAGCATCTATTTTGGAGTTCCAATGATGTGGGGAGAATAGGAAAATCATATCAATGATTGGTAATCTTAGGGGGTAGATATATTCGGTATGAACTAAAAGTAAATCACGGAGTTCATCCTAACGTATTGTCAACTATATGACCTATCCCTTACTACGATGAAGTTTCTATTTCTGTTTCGAACACGTTTGCAAGTTGTAGAGACAATGATTCCTGGACCACGCAAATATATACAGTGATTATGAAGACTGTTGTCCGAGTTGATGAATCCACGACATTCAAGCTGAGTTACACGGTCTTCATGTGCCAAAGAAGTAACAAAATTACTGGGGTCAGTACTAAATGAAAGAAATATACTATCCTCTGGAACAAACTTGGGAGAACTTCAGTTAAATTATTTTAGGAATGATAAAGAACTTGTCCATTGTGTGGATGGGAAATTATTAATTGAGCTATGGAAATTGAATACCTTGCAGAAGATTGGAGGCACTTCATTGATACCTTGAAGAGAAGTTTAAAGTATTTTTTTTTCTGCATAATGGCAATAAGTTAGCTTTCATTCCTATTGGCCAAACAGCACATATGAAACAAATTATGGGCACTATGAAACTTCTTGTTCCAAAGATAAAATACACAGATCACTACTGGATTGTGTGCTGGAATCGAAAGGTTATATAGATGTTTTTGGATTAACAAATAGGCAATACAACCATGATTTTTGTGTCTGAGAAACTGATGTGCAAAGACTGAACACTCGACGCGGAGGGAGTGGTCTGCTATAGATAAATTACATGCAAGCGAAAAACTGCGAAACGAGCCTCTTCTTGACCCGGAAAGTTTTAAACCCTCCTCTTCACATTAAGTTCGACTTGATGATCCTAAATGTGAAAGCTATGAACCATTGTGGTGCTTACTTCACGAAGGTTCCTGCACTGTCACATGAGAAAGGAACAATTGCTGTCCTCAAATAAGGTAGTATCACGTTCTTGAGAACCATGAACAAGACAGAGAACGATGCATGATGTGTATTTTCTGATGTGCTTTCAAACTTTCTTGGTAGTCACAGGCTTGGGAACGTTCAAACTTTCGTCGGCAGGTGGAATACAAACACCATGGCCGAATTGTTCATGTTTGCAGCAGCGTAGTATGCAAGATAGCAGCTACTCCAGTAAATCAAAGGAAGGAAAGTTCTTTATATCTGTGTGTAAAGAAAATTTGGTAAATATAGGCTAAAACTCGTCTCAATAAATAAGCGTGAATTGTATAAATTTCTGACGTAATACGAAAATTCTGATTACACATCTGGAATCAGCGCCCTCAAATTATGTAGAATCAGTTAAAACATTCAAGTCAGCAGAAAAGAGTTTTCATATGTAGACCAGTGTAATCGACCAAAATAATTTGTAATTGGCAATTGACGCACAAAGAGCGAAAGGAATACGGAGTGCTATTAACAACATACTATTTAATTTTTACTAGTACCAATAAAATTTCAATTAATTACTATCATAGCCGAATGCTAATCAAAGTAGTATAACAAACTAGGTTGACTTTACACCTTCGCAACATAGTTAAAGTTTCTTAATATATAATTTTATATTGTTTAATGGGTTCCTTCTCATATCCTAAATCTTGTTTACATAAAAACTAAAAGAATCTGTGACCAAAACAACATTACGGTAATTACTTAAATGACGTATTACATGATCCTGTTTTCTTTTCAGTGCTGCATTCACTGCATCTTGAATGAAACGGGATCAGTAAGTACAGCCAACCTTTTATTTTAAACATGGTTTTAAATCATACATAAATTATTTTGCATTACAGGCTTTCAAATAAGTAGTGTGACCGTTGATACATTTTGACATGTCAAAGAAAGTAAATAAAACGAAACACATGCTAAGTTAATTACAAATCACAATACTTGGTAAATACAGTAGTTGTGATAATCTCTGGTACTACAGTACATGGTCTTAATATCAGTTTATGTATCCATATATCTTTTTGGCATATCAAGTTCTTAAGAAAAAGTTTTAAACACTGAACAGTTTCCAATAGTTCTTTTTGTAACAAAAGTTATCATCTCCATTATTATAGTTATTACTCTAGCATACCAGCAAATTAAATTTACTTGAATAATTCTGGGACTAATAAAAAGAAATTCGGAAATCCCAAATTCTATATTAAGCTTTATTTGAAACAAATCGTAAAGATACACCTGTAAAATATTCAGATTAGATATATATTTTTACTTTAATTTCATTTTAATAATTAATGTAATTAATTGTTTTCCACAGATAGATGCCAATGGATATGGCAAGACTACGGAAACTGCTTTGAGGTGCGTTGAATTGACAGATGGATTAATTAAAAATAACAAAGAGGTATGCTGCCACGCTATATCAACATGTCAACCGAAACACAAAGGTACATATTAATGTTTAAAATAACATTTGAGTAATACAGGGAAAGAAAGGTGCTGTCCACGAAGGGTGAAGTCTCGTAAAACACATTTTTAAAATTAACTTTCCAATTTACTTCCACGTATTTAATATTCTAAAAAAACGCTATACCTTGAGGATTATTTGAGCTTTTGGATTGGAGCTTTACTGGTAGTTAGCTGCAATTGTGTTGTACTTGTTACAAATTCAAAGTTAGTTTTTAAAAATGGACTCTTGCCCTATATTCTTCCTTTATTGATCTTGTTTAAAAGTATCAACGAAAACCTCTTGTATTTTAATAGGATACTCGTATTCTATTTTCGTGAAACTAAATGTGTTTGTTCCTTACAAAATATATAAAAGAAGTCCATTCCAGGAATCGTAATTCCCACAGGCATATTTATGGAATTATAGACAACCTGGCTAGTTTTACATAACAAACATTCTGAATTTAAATATCATGGTTGGCAATTGCTCTGTAAATCCAGTATGGTGAACAATATCCTATATGGTGGCCTGGAAAATTCCAATTTCCTCTAGAGCAACGAACGACACAGTTATTTATGGTCAAAATGGGATAAAAAATTGTCGATTCAAATATAGTTTGTATATTTCATAGTGTCCGCCAAGTTTTTGAGCCCGGGTCTTCCATTCACACCACCTAGAACCTACTCGAGCTTTAGGATGTCTCATCCTGCATTTGTTATCTCATTGACGTGAGTATTTATCCTATATATACAGCTTCTCTGTGTGGCTGTCAGTTTACTGTGCGTTCTCTTTCTGAAGGATCTTTTTCCTATATCTTTACGTATATGAAGGTTTTATACACTTTGTGTAAACCCTCCCGTTAAGGTTCGGTTTTCTATGCAGAACAACAGGCTCTTAATTTGTTTATGTGTGGATGTGTACGTTATGCGTGCTTTGGGCAGAAAGTAGTACAACATACAAGTATCTGGTGTATGCTTACAACATACAACATAGTTAATATGCTTAAGAAGATGTCTACCTGTTGATTCTAGATTCTTGGCTTAGAAATGAGCCATCTGCTGTTGGTTCATTTTACATAAACCTGATTTATCAACAATGTCAAAGTTGAAATTATGAAGAAGATATGTTGACATTCTATTATTAGTGGTAACGAGTTATAAGTTGCAGGTGAGTAAGAGGTCGTTACTCAAGATATGATGAATATGCTCTGTGCTCGTGTAGATATTCTAGTGATTCATATAGATTTATGTTTGTTTATGGATAAATACCATACTTTAGCGACTTCACAGAAACTGATTTAGTACATTTATTTACTTATTGAAAACAAAGAGCTACAGTATTGATTAGTTATATCTTAAGTTACCTAGGTAGTTATCATAGAGCATCTTGTCGACATTAGTGTTTGATTCCTTTGATTGACAATTTGAGGACATTCACACATATTTGGAGCGTTACGATAATTTTTGCCTAGCGCATTATATTACTGAAAAGGGTCGCTACTTTTAGCCGGTTTTATGTGCGCAAACGTATCATGTGTTGAAGCTTGTATGTGCTTCGGAAGGTTTAGTAGACAAAGATTATGGTTACGGGAGTACCAAATTGGTGGGGCATTTTGCCACTAAACAGAACAGAATCGTAGAAAAGTACAGATTTCGTAATTTAAAGCGGAATGAATAGCAGCAGATACAAGAATATCTGGCATCTTTAAAAAAGCAGGCTGTGTAGGGTAAGTATGGAAGTTTAATGGAAGAAAGGATATTTGATTAGGTAGGGATGATCATAATAATAACATGAGAAAGCGGCTTTAGGTAGTTCCAAATTTAACGCCATCAAAGGCAATGGAACTCCTGACGATAAAGAAACAAGTGGAAAGAGACTCTTGTATAATAAGGTACGATATGGGACAGAAGGAACAAGTTTTCAAGATAGAGGCAAAGAGCTTTGATTATAATATAGGAAATAGAAATCAACAAATTGTTAATACATGCTCTACAGACACGGTCTGTCCAATACATGTAAGTAACAATCTATATGCTATATTGTGTCACAGATGTGGTAACAAACATTAAGAAGATCAATGCAGATCTTGCATGGCCATGTGTTGGACGTGTCGCACAAGGTCATTTTAGCGCTGTGTTTCATCACAAGAGATTAAACCAAATGACAGAGGCATCTAATGTCCTTTCAGATAAGGAGAAAAAATCGCCGATTACCAGTACTTTAAATACTCTGTGTTTGGAAGATGTTATGTGGACGGAAGCAGCTGAAAGTCCAGCAATTGAAGTAAACTCCCCAGCTTACGTGAATATCGGGATAAATCAGCAGGAGTTACAAATGGTTATGGATACGGGTGCTTGTTTTAGTTTAATGGATGCACAGTGATCCATCGACTTGGATTAAAAGTTTTTCTTGTTCTGTTTAATGATCGGCTAATAATACTAAACGGAACACAAATGAACATTGGCGGGAATCTGACAACTGAGATAAGACAAGAATCATGTTTTGGACAGATCGGAGGATTGGAGATTCCATAAGGAGGGAGCTCATAGGCTATTAACCAGCTATGGCCTGATTTGAAGAAAATTGTTATGACAAAACAAGCAGTCGAGTACAGACTTGGCGAGGACAGCCTCTATGAAATATTACGTGAGTTGCTGGACGAAGTAATGATCAGTCAAAGAGCAAAAGTTAGTATCATATTGGAAGCGAAAGCTGGTAATGATTTTGAAGAGATTCCTGATGAGCTTGAACATCGAACGCTATTAGAAAAACAGCAAGTATGGTCAGAGGAGGCAAAAGACAAGAAAGCTTCTTTTGGAATTCCTGAAGTGATCACAATATCTATTACTTTCGATATAGAGTCCGTACGAAAGGGATATAATAAGTCGGATCATGTCAATAATTAATGTATATCGGAATAAGAACGAGTTGCAACGTCCGATCACTCAGACATGCGTGAACATCAGACTGTTCTGGTCACACGAAGTTCTGCTAAGAAGGTAGTCACAAATTAATTGCAAGCGGTTTCAATTCAGGATGTCGTAAAACGTGAAGGAAAATCGCTTAAAATGAGAGAAAAGGAAAGGTATCGATATAGAAAATTCACAAGAACAGCAGTTAAAGGAAGGAATGTCCAGACGTGAATTTCAAGGGTTCAGTAGTAAGAAGTATAGGAAGAAAACAAATATAAAGCAATAGTCGAAATCAATGTGTTTTGCACAGGAAATGCAAGGAGATTTAATGAGCGGATTAATGGAACAGGTTCAACAGTATGCTTTGAAAGGTATTGATGTTTTAGCTGAAGACAATCGATTCGAAGTGTTGTCAATAAGTGAAGGTCGGTAGCAGAAGTTGAGTCATTCAAAAGTAAGAAGGGGAGAACTGCTGTGGGCAGGAAATAGTACAGTATAGTTAATATGTTTAGAAATATGTCTATGTGTTGTTTGTAGATCCTTAGCTTAGAAGTGGGCCACCTGCTGTTCGTTTATTTTATATGACCCTGGTTTATCAATAATATCAACAGTAGGAATTATGAAGAAGATATGTTAACATTCTATTATTAATGATAACGAGTTATAAGTTGCGGATGAGTAAGAGGTCGTTATGACGTAGAGGGATTTTAGTGTTACTCATGATATGATGTATATGCTTTGTGCTCCGAACGACTCATGTACATATTCTGGTAATACATATGTCAACTTATCCCATAAGTAATGTCATACTTTTCACCGTGAGGAAAAGAACGATAGTTTACCTGGAACACAACCGTTAGTCAGGAAAATAGTCTCCATCGGACTCCACAACACTCTGCCACCTGTCAGCCAGTTGTTGAAGCCCCTCTCAGAAAGAAGTTAGCGGTTTTCGAAGCAAGGATCAGGGTCACTGTTTGTCTCACGTCATCCTCATTTTGCAGTGTTTACAAGGAAATATGGTTTTGCAGGCTACGAAAAAGACAGTAGTCTGCTGGTGCACAATCTGGTAAAAATGCCGGGTATGGGAGTTTCTCTCAGACACATTCATCGATCTTAGTACAGGTCCTTCTTACCGTGTTTGGGCGCGCGTTATCACTGTAGATTATCACACTCTTGAGACTGACCAGAGCAGGACGTTTCGCCAAGAATGCAGTTCGTAGGCGTTCAAGCTGCTAACAGTAGATATCTGTCTGGTTGCGTGGGAAGAGCTCAAAATGGATTATTCCACGGATATAGATAGCACCAAACACTCAACATCTTTTGCGTATAATGTTGTGGTAGAGTACAATTGCTCACATCTGTAAAGGTACAGTTTTGTTTTGTCTATGGTCGTATGCAATGACCGCATTCAGTGATTGCGTGCGATGCAAGGATGTAGTGGGGTAGTTTCTCTTGCTTTTTTTCCGACAAATTTGTCATGGTGAGGCCATGACAAATACCCATTGAAAGGGTTACGTTCTTTTTCTGGGAAGAGGTGTTGGTGGATGGTCGGTTGTAGGAAATGGAGTTGGTCTAAGTGGTTGTCGGGAATCTTTATTCTGTATTTATTAAGACCTGGGATCATTACGATTTTTCATCGTAAGCATTTATTTGGT
>JAGDQP010028321.1:3022-16589 GCA_022664845.1 Lepisma saccharinum | reverse complement strand
TATTAATGGGTACAGTTGTGGACAATAAAAAAAAAGAACCTTTCAAAAGAAGACCAATTAAAAAATGTAGTATTTCGATTAGGTTTTGTTATATAATGTTTTAAAGCTATTTATTGTATGCATTATTCCCTTGTTTCTTATGAGAAATTCTTTGTTATGAAGACTTACCGGCAGTGATGATGAATATTTATTTTTATGCGCCTAATTCATGGCTGGATATGAAATTTCATCAGTAATATGTACTATTAGCTATGGTGTTCCTTACGAAATAAAGGTGTAGTTTGATTTGCATCTAAATTCTGAGAGTGATCTTTTTTTACCAGTATCGTTTGGGAACATACTTAGTTTAGAGCCAGTGGTTTTCAACCTTTTAATAGTCACGGACTGGCAAACTACAAGGAAAAAGGACGGTAATATAGAGGTTTATTTGACGTTCAAAAGATTTCGTTAGTTTGGAAACGAAACGTAAACTTTAATTTCAGTTTTGAACTGTCGAAATAAACAAAAGAAATATTAAATGTATTAATTTGCCGAGGACCAGTACAATAGTTTCGCGGACCGGCGGTTGATAACCACTGGTTTAGAGTATACAATACATGACTATTGCTTAAACTCTCGACTATCCTGATATCAGACTTGGAATTACGCCTAATATTATGAAGATGGCTCGTATTCTGCCGAGAAAGAGTGTTATGTCCGATTGTCTTCGGAGAATGTGATTAGGGGAGGCGTTATTCCGTTGTTATCCAGTGTTCTAGGGACGAGGTCTACAATTTAAATGAATTTCCAGCCATTGGGTTCATGTATCCCCATGTAGAATTCCGTAATTACAAGGAGATGAACGAAATCATTGGAGACATGTTTCCTGACACAAAGTAAAACAGATTTTATGGACTGAGAGGTGGATCATCTATTATTGGACTTGTACATTAATACTATTTGAAACGTAAAAACCCTTCCTGTTATCTGCCCACTACTGTATTGGTCACGACGATTAGGTTAGGTAAACCGTTAATAACTATGCCACTTTACCTAACCTAATCTTCTTGACTATAATAGTGACACGCAGATGAGAGTAAAGATCCAAATGTAAATACATTGGTAGATCAGAATCAGACATGTTGTTAGGATCTCGTACAAGAGTTCAGAATTCTAACATCTAACCTTCTTCCGCATGTTTGTCCACAATGTATGCCCGTTACCTAAATTGAGATAAGTTCTCTATGAGTAGCAAAGCCATATCAATTATCGGTTTGGCTATAAATATCAGAACACTTATTTGCGAATAGGATCGAATGTAGTGTGTTTTCCGTGTCAGAAGCGAATATTCATTATGAATGAGATTGTAATGCGTGGAAGGAAAACATCTAACATCACTTGTAATAATCGGCAAGACAATTGTATCGTAATTGGTCGATCGTGACAGCCAAAGAAGACCATGTCACGCACAACGTTCACAATTTTTCCCCCTCGTGCGTTTCATCTGGAGATGTAATAAACGACACGCATATATGATTGTAGGAGGAGGTAAGTTAAATCGATTAATCAATAGGGTTTGGGGGGGAGGGGGATATGTTAACTGAAGAGGGAGTACCGTTAAGTTGTTTTATTTCTTGAAAAAGTTTTAGTTACTTGTTATTGACTAAAACATTAGGGAAGCTTCGGAAAACAAGTAAGGTCTATTTGGAATCGTCTCCAGGTGCACTTCGATGTACACTCCCCGCAGACTGACAATACTTTGGCTAGACACTTGCAACATCTGGAACGTTACTATTAAATCTTCATAGAATATTCGTTAATTTTGCCATATTGTGGTACAAATCGGACTTAGTCATCTTCTATGAGTCTGAGTGTACATAACAATGTAAACCGGAATATCGTGGTTCGTCATAGTAAGGAGGAATTGACGGGGCAAAAGAAACTTTGTTCTTTCAAAGTTCCTGTTTTGAGCCATTTACCCCTAAAAAATTCCCTCCAGGGATAATTAATGTATTCAACACATTTGGTTTATAATTCTTGATAATTTCCCCAAGTTTAGTCCATTTCGGTTAATTAGGTGACTTCTGGTGATTTTTTCAAGTGCAGAATTTTAAATTTCTAAATTTTCAATATTCGTGATGTCTAATATAATAAGTAACTACCGCAGACTGTAATATATTATAGAAGGCACCGCTATATATTTAGCCAAGATAAAAACGTTTTGATTCTGTGTTTAGTAACATACTTTTCGCTTGTTTGCCCGTTGGAAAGAGGCCGGAAATGTTTAAATGCTAGATTATTCTCATTTCGTCCTCAGCATGTCGTGTTTAATTGACATTTACATCTATCTGAGACTCAAACCCATCGTTACAGTTCCAAGAGATAACGTTCTTCGACGATTATATCTTACGGATAAGGTAGCGACCATGGTCTCGATTCTGTGCACAATTCCAACATACGATTGATGTAACAGGAAACCATGTCGTCCGTTAAGATGGCGGGGCAAAGTTATATCTTTTCCGTTAAATAACCTTTCAACGTTTATTTAGTGTGTGTGTGTGTGAGACGAGAGAGATATAAGTATAAAGGCACAACTAGGGCGACAAACCACTAATCGAACTCCAAATAAATACATAAATGCACTAGCCCACTAGCTTGAGGTATACCGTTCACTCGATATTAAAATACTATTTGAAACAGTAAGCAAATGGAGCGTTTTTATTCACACTATTAAAATGAAATGTTTTCCACGCAATTTTGGAGAGTTGAAAAATACTTTTCTTTGGTGAGTGCAGGAATCCAAGGTCACAAAACGTGTCACCAGAAAAATGGAAAAGGATAGTGGCCGTACCATTTTGAATATCACAAATATGCATAAACACGAAAATTCTCACATAGACAAAAACAAGTTGTGTATTTTTTTCTACTGTTGCAACAAATTTCATCTATTTTTCTAGTACAGTTTAGTCCAAGGACTTTGATTTCAAACACAGCAACACATTAGGTAATATATTTTGAAATAAAAATACAAAGTATTTTCTTCTAAAAAAAATGTAGTTTTCGTTCGGTTGCACCAGGTGTCACTATCAAAACTGTTTCTTTTTCTTCCCATAAACACACCAGTAAAGCAGAAAAAAAAGGAGCTTGGAAAACGTCATCAGCATACTTGAAACTACGATATTTTTGTAAACACCAGTGTTTGTCACTTGTCTAAGATATATTATAAACGATGAAATGTATAAACCATCTGGCTTTTTTAAAGAAGAAGAAGAAGAAGAGAGTGTAATATAGAATATATTACGGGCATAGCGCCAATTGACAACAAGTCTAGACACTGTGGAATCTTCTACCTACCTTTGAAACTTAAATACAACGAGGCTTGATGATGAAAACTGGACGAGACAGATAGTAATGTTCTTTTTTCTTTTAACTTGAAAAAGAGTTTTGCTTTTATTATTTCTTTTTTTGATCTGTTGGAAGTTGCTGCTAACTTGTTCATCGAAACAGAGAAGCTACTTATACTAGAGGAAGAATTCAGGACATGGCCTACCAGCGCGTCATATTCGTAGAGGTCAGACATGGCTTTATAGCGGTTCCTACGGCTTGAGGGTGTTGTACACCTGTATACTTACCTGTGAATGTGCCCTTTTAGAACGTAAGATGAAGAAACACATCACATCAGCGTCTTTTTTTTTCTTCTGTAAGCTTACAATAACTTGAAGACAACTTCGGGTTGTGTTCGAAGATGGCAAACGGGGGAAGCGGGGACGATAAATAAAAACACGACTACATTTGGTGTTATTAGTATGTGTCTGGGATGCCGGTTCCTCTAAGCAAGAGACCTCATTGTATAATATACACACTCACATATACTTACTTCCTTGTTCGACGTTAATAGTCTCATCTTTGTACAGGGTACTCCAAAAGTTTTGTTCTCTCTCGTGGTGTCCATTGAACGAAGTGGTTCGGATCCCACATTACCAATAAAACGTAGGTCCCGTCCTTAAAAGCTCACTAGTTAGCCCACACTAATTGTATTTTATAAGTCAATCAAAAGTTCTGTTAATTGGTCCAGGCAAAGAAAAAATGCAGAATTACGGTTGCTAGCTTTCTGTAGATAATTTAAAGTCAATTTTATTCATGTATTGATAAAGAGCTCCTTAAAAAAATGTTCGTTACTTTGTGCAGGAACACTATAGTTTATTATATTGACAACGCATGTATATCTGCTTAATAAATACTGTTGTTATTTTCGTTGGAAAATCCTTAATTGTAGTTTTTTTCCTTCATTTTAGTTCACAAGCATTAAAATACTTTTAAGAAAGATATCATGGATATATGTTTCTGCTTGTATATTTGATCTTGAATTAAAGACTTCTAAAATCAAGTCTGCACGCCAATTAACTCCCATAAAGCAAAATGCCAGCCAAGCGCACATTAGTGGGAGAAAGTTTACGTTTCAGTGTTTGTTTTGGAAGCTTTTGGAAGTATGGAGTAGCTTTTCTTGTATTAAGTTAACTGAAAAAAATACAATAAAACATAAAAAAACAATAAACAAATGTTGAAAACGTGACGTAAGCGATTCGTCAGTATTTGAACTTTTCGTTTCTTGGAAGAACTTTACATTCCTTTTTGATTGCTGTGTAGGTGGACGTCATTAACGGAACAGCCAATGGAAACAAAGCAGAGTTACTAAATAAAAAGACTGTTTGCATACTGTAATATTTTTCAACTAGATGGCGTACCGTCTGCAAATCACAGGAAATGTCTACTTTGGCAGCATCGTGATTTTTGTTCGTTGAGCAATAAAATGTGATGGTTTAAAAACGTTTTCTTCAGAAATTTAAGAGAGTTGTAGTCTGAATACGAGGTTCATTTGCAGAGGGGGAGTGTCACTGTTGGCGTGTAGTTCAAGTTGTAACCAGCGGAAATTAGATACAATTTTGGGACAAGGATTTGGGAAGCTGGAGGGAAAGAAAATGCCTTCGTACCTACGCTGCGTGTTGTTGTGTGAGGACTTCTGTCCTTGAAAGCTTGTATTTTTTGCGATTTGGGTGAATAGTCAATTGAAACACGTGTTACAAGTAGAACACGTGTTTCAATTGGCTACTCACCCTACACGCAAGCGTTCATGAAAATCAGCCTTCAGTTTTCATATTTTCAAAGATACTGTACAAATGACAAACAATACTGAAATTTTGGAAAGCGGCCCCAATAGTACATGTGAAGGTGTATGAAATGAACTATCTGAGATTTTGACATTGTTTATATTAGCTGAGGAATTAGAAATCCCGTAATTGATAACGTCATACATACACCAACGAAATAACGGGATTTCTAATTTCTCAGCTAAGATAAACAGTGTTAAAATCTCCGTTCATTTGATACACATTCACATATATTATTGGTTCTGCTTTTCAAAATTTCATTATTGCGTGTCATTTTGTCCAGTAGGCTTCAAAAATATGAAAACTCTCTCTCTCACACACACACACACACTCGCACCTTGGGCATCTTAATGAAAGTGTACAATACATGTAGTTTTGTGAGTGCAAACTAGAACTCAATATCCGGATAAGCTCATATTGAGTTCAAGTGGGGAGGGGGGGGGGTGCTGAGATATTCGCTGTCCGGTCATTTGAGTAAATGAGATCGATCAATTTCTGGACAACATGTAGTCGAATACCTATCCAGATATTAGATAGTTGATCATTGATTTAGACATGTATCTGAATAATGGATATTAAGACAATTTCTTTTCTTTTTTTTGCATAATAACTACAGGAGCAAATCCAATTTAAGTACTAACCGATAAACGAACGTAACTTTACCTAAGACAATCAGATAAAAATTTATCTTAGAAAAAAAGAAGCACCAAAAGGTAAAGAAGACATGAAATTGAATAAGAAAAAAAAAAACACACACTTAAAAGATTTATCTCATGCTCTAATGTGGAGTAGAGCCGATAAGTATAAAGAAAACGGATAATTAAACAAATAACCAGGCAAACCAGAAAAGATTCGTTTATCTATTTATAGGGAGGGATATTTGGATATTTTTATTTATTTATTTACCTAGTTTAGTCTTGGGTGTAGTAAAATTATTACAACTTACTTCCCTTGAAATAGTTTTATGTTGTACTGGATCTGTTAAACTATTATGGTGTTTCAGATAATTATAATTATTCCTGTTATGGTTGTGTGTGTGTGTTTATGTGAACAAATTTTGTAAGGTGTTAAATAAATACAATTTATTTTTACTTTTTAACAATAAATAGTCCTTTTTTATACCGTAAAGCTTTTTTGTGATAGATATTTTCTCTACCGTACTGTTAAATCATTAATAAGTAATTACCAGCGTTCTATTTGCGTGTGATGAAAATGAATGAATATTGCTTTTTGTTTCAACAAGATAACAAACAGCATGTCTAAGAACCCAGACAAACCGATCACCCGGTCTGTCTAGAACGTGTGTGATACTTTTATAACCATTTGTAGTAAGTAGCAAGTTACGTGGTAGTATGAGGAAGAATTATTGACTTTTTTTGTTTCTTATATTGTCGGAAGGTGGCGCACATGGCGGGGGGCGGGGGCAGAGGACGAAATACTATGAAAAAGCCAGTCAGAGACAAGATCAAAGACTCTGGCCTTCATTTAAGTTCCAAGCCCTTAAGGCGAGGAGACTTCCGTGGGTAATTCACTCAGTAGTACTCAGTTGGAAGCCCTGTAGCAACATAGAAAAACCATTCTATCAAACAAACGAACCTACTTCTCTTGTCTTGACGGTCATTTCCTCTCGTAAGTTCATGCCTTGGTCTACTTCTCTACAACTAACTGTATGATTCTGCTTGCTTGATAAATGAGAACACAACATCTGTTTGAAAAAAGACAACTACGTTGCGTGTGTTTCAGCTTTTATTATTATTGATAAGTGATTTAATGATTTCAAATAATTAGTCGTAACTAACTGTTCTGGTAGCGACAGGTACTTTAAGGCTTCTTTAGCTTGCACTATAATCGTCATTCACGTCCTCTTCATTCATAATTTTCAGTTATAATTTTCACCAAGTCGCCGTAGTTCAGTAGAGCGTTGGCATCTCATGGAACTCAGCGACTGGACACCTCGATTAAGTTTTTTTTACAGGGTGTTTCCTCAGTGACACCAGGATGGTACCTTCAAACTAGATCCTGGAAGTGCATTATCTCTCCTACCGTATTTCACCCTTAGCCACAGTTGTCTAAATGTCGTGTTACTTGTTTCCCGCCTGCTTCTCCTCACGTGTAACTTCTTCATACAGGACTGCATTTGGAATTTTTCCTTCTTCGTCACTCGATAGTATCTTCGTTTCCGTTCCATGCAACAAAGTTATGCTTACGGTGTTGTTTTTCGGCGTAGGTTTTATGATCCGAAGGTCTCAGGGCAAGATGAAGCGTTCGAGGTTTGCTTTTGCCTTCCCTAGGATGGAGATGTCATGCTAATGTAATTTCGTACAGTTTTTTAAGGGGACACGAAACCACTTTGTGCCCAATCGATAGCGTCTTCGTTTCCACTTGATTACAAAGCGACGAGTATAACTTTTCATCCACTCATGCAACATAATAAATACTCTTACTAAATATAATAGAAAAATTCAATTCAATTCAAACATTCTTTATTAGCGTGGGCGAGCTTCAGCTGACGCTGTAAATCATTGTTGTTGTTGTTTTGTTTTTTCAGCAGTTTCTTCATTGGTCCACACGAACGATTTTTTTTTTCACACACTTCGTATTTTAATATTAGGCCTATTTTCCAAATACCTAGTCCAATCTTGATATAACGAAATTACTCGAACAAATTTTCCTCTGACCCTTTCAAATAGGTATCTTCCGGAGTAACCCCCTAGGATATTTGTGCGTTTAGGAAGGGTTTTGAAGCTCATTGGGCTAGAAACTTGGTGCTGCCATCTATGTAGTTCACCTTATATATAGTCTCTTCGATATGCTTGTTACTGTCATGGAACCTACCTGAAAAATAGCTCTCGGTACAATTGAAAAGATTACACGGGATGGCTGTACAAGAATTCACATATAGTAGCTTCACACGCTTTCTTTAATAATAATAATAATAATAATAAATATTTGAAATCAACTCTATTTAAAAGTAAACCAACAACTATAGTATCGTACAATCCTGTTTGAGAAAATCCATTTAAATGTAATCGGACCGGATGTGGTTTCATTGTTGAGAGGAAGTGAAGAAAACAAAGATGATCCATTATTTAGAAAGCTTTCCGTCCATTTACTTCGCGTCTACCAGTTCGGTTGTTTGATCTCCTAAAAACACTGTTTTTTTCACTGTTGAAATCCGTTCTTTTCTTTTTGATGTGTGTGTGTGTGTGGTGGTGGTGGGGGTATTGGTTTACGTAGGATGGAAGTCTCTCTGAATCAAGCTTTTCGGGAACAAATACCTAATTTATCCTAGTGTGAAGAATTGCCAAAATTTAGTCATATCAACATTTGGACAATTAAGGAACAGTTACAGTGAAAAAACATGTCTATATTGCTGTACACCAGAAATGGATGATTTAGGTTAAATGTTTGCTTTGTAGCCTGTCTTTAGACACTAGGCGATCACTCCAGTATTATTACGTAGAGCTCGATATTAATCCCAAAACTGCAATATTGCCTTTCGCTTTTCCACAACTTTCAAAATAAACGAGTAAAACGAAGCAAAATGTAAGCACACAGAAAGCCCGCGATATTGCATCGCTAAGTCAGATTTTATAACGTTTGTAGACAACTTCAGTTTGATTTGTGCTTCTTATATTCTGAATATAATTGAGCTTCTTTATTCGCCCTCCTTCAAGATGAAGGATGATTCCTTTGTCTCGTTTATTGCAAAAAGTTCCACATAAGTTTTGTAGCACAGATTGTTATCATTCGGGATGGGGGTACAGAGATGGTTATTGAAAGGAAATACATCAAATTTAAAAGCCACTGGTATTTTAAAGACGGAGAAATCTGATGAGCTTCTGTCTTTATCCTGTTTTCAAACAAACAAAACAATGGTGAAGCTTATTCACTGTCACCACCCACAGTGGCTTTTCACTTCCAAGTAAATCACATTCTTTATTTCGTTCTCCAGAAATGAGATCGAATAATAGATCTACGAATCACAACTGATTATTCCTATTTCGTTGTCAGTAGGGATAGGATTTTCTTTCTTTCTTCCCAGACAGGTGCACTGCAAGGTGTAAAAACATTATTATCGTGCAACATTCCAGAAACAAAAGACCAGGCACCATAATCTGTGTCTGCATTTTGTTTTCTGTTACTACCTGAAGTTGAGAGGCACTCCATGTTGCCAGATAAATATCTTTTACAAACTGCCAGACGCCTAATTGTCGCCTTTCTTCAATCTGGGCGCTGACAGTGCTGACCTCCTGTGGCTAGAGGTGGATGTCTTCATTTAGTACGTGAATGAGAGGGGTGGGTGAGGACCATTTCCTAGAAAGGGAGGAAAATGGATTTTTACTCAATATTTAGACTTGTTAACCACAAAAGGGAAAGTATAGAAATAACTCCCACCTTCCATTCTTATCAGCCAACATTCTTCAACTTGAATATTTAGATTTACAGATTCTGCAGTTCCAAGAAGCCAACAAGGAAAAGTGTGATGTGAAATTAAGTTTCGTTAAGGTGAAAAGCTAACAGGTATAAAATTCTGTTCTCCCACACAAAAACGATGAATCACCATACTTCAAGAACTTCTGTTATATCCAAATCATAGTTTGGATTTGTTTTTAGCTAAGGTTATGTTAGGGTACGTATATTACCAAATTAATTACATCGAGAATTTGAATTCTAGTCAGAAGAATTTCAGTCCTGGAAAGGGATCTCGGATATCCGGTTTCTTCTCAGATAAACATTGAATCCGTATCCAGTCATCCTAAATTTGTAATCAAGCAAGGTGACTTCCGTTCTGTATATCTACAAAATGTGTAAACACAAAGAAAGTAGAAGCAACAGGTGGAGGGAAGGCCTTTTATTGTCTTCCTCCACTTTGGCATCACTCGAAGTGGTTTTAAATTCCACTTGTCTCGCAGCTCGCTCGCGATGAACCCTCTTACCTAGTTTTTTGTTGTCACACCCTGCTTCCCACCACAGTTTTTTTATATCCTCTTTCTTCTCGTAACCGGATAGGTGTTTTACGTGTTCTGACGCTGCAATGGGCCCGTTTGGATATTTTATAAGGGTTGACATCTGAGGAGAAAGAAAAAAGGCGCTGTCATTTTTCGTTAACGCTTTTGTCAATTTGTTGGAGATTGTCACACAATTCCTATTGTTTTTTGGTGGCATTCCTTAACCATCTAGTTTCAAAAACGTCCTTCAAAATCTTCGTTGTCTGAGTATGAATTGCTTTTGTACATATTACAATACAAATAAACAGAATTAATTGACTTATAATTTCTTGGACGATCTGGTAAGGAAGGAATACAGTTGATAGAAATTATCTATAGTCTGGATTGGACTGATTTGAACGTCAAGTCAGACTAAACAGAATCATGTTCAACTTTTCAGAAGAATATTTATGGTGTTTTCTGATGAACCTGTAGTGAATCTGTTTAACGACATTCGGTTAATATCTCAACCGAGACCCAAGAGAAAAAAGTCATCCGTTTTTGGTTTATTCCGAATTGGACGAAACTTTCAGTTCTAACCATTGATCTATATCTAAAAGTGATACTGGACTGTTCGAGACAATAAAAACATTAATTATATGAAGCCAGGGAGCGGAGAGGACAGTTAATCTTGAGCGTCCACTTCCAGTCTAAGCTAACATTAACCAAAGTTTCATACACTTGTTAACGCTGTGTAACCGTTTTTTTATTTATCTCTTAATTCTTGCAAATAAAAGTAAACATTTATATGTAGTATTTATTATATGCACATAACTAAAAAAAAATATGTCAAATCACAAAACGGACCACACAGGGATTACAACAACAACAACAACAAAAGAAAAGAGTTAAAAATGGACAAACGAAATTAAGTGTGCCCTTCGCTCCATGGCTTCATATATTCATTAATTTTTCAATGGCAGCAGTCAGTCCAGTGTCGCTTTTAGATAGAGGTAATTGGTCTTGAGTTATGCACATACTTGACCACGTATATCCTATTAATAATATTCAAAATTTTCTTAACTCAGCAATTATAATAAAAGTCTAAAAAGTGAATACGCAGCTAGAACAAGCGTTAAAAAAAAAAAAAAGAACTGACAGTTCGGTTCCCTATGGATTGAACTGGAAGTGGACAAACGAGGTTCCCTTTTGTGTCTAGTTTCAGATACTAACTTGGTTTTGTAATGCAATCAAAAGGTCTAGTATGATAAATTAAAGCTCACTGTACGCTACAATCAAGCACTCCAATACGTTATAGATAGTACAGCTGTATGGTCTCAATATAGATAAAATATTGGGGAAAGATGCCGATCTTTTGATTCTGGTTTGTAAGCATAATTCGTATGTTGTATAGTTGTTGATGGTACACATACTTATCCACACTTAATGGTACATATAAAAGAATATAGTAATAAACATTAAATAATAATTGTTGTGTGACTATAGTGTGTTTTCACTGTTACAGCCTTGTAGAAAACCATGAGGCGTAGACACTTCCTTAAAGAAGAGAATGCGGTATTATTATTACTTGAAAGTATGATGTATGTGTTAAACGTTGAAATTTCCAATTTGTTGGCTGATTACTGTGTGTTGGCAAAGCTGTAATTTATCGAAACGTTTTCCCGTGAATCATTTTATGCTTGTTTTCATCTTTCCATGTTTTCTTTCGGAAGAATTTGAGGACCCCTGTAGCGAGGCTAGACTTGTACGTACCGGAGTCATTAGTGCCTCTACAGTATGTACATACATTATGCATTCCACTTTTTTTTCTCTCTTCCGTTTTTCTTTCTGTAGTCTTTCCTTGTCTGCCGTACATATGTGTGAACGTCCAAGGGCCTTTTGGCCTTGAGGGGGCTTTCGGGAGTTAATTTCTTACACGTTGTCCGTACGTTGTCGTGGCGTTAAGTACTATTTAATAACCCAAAAGCTCTAACTATATTCAAAGAGAGAGATCCTTGTAATTTTAGTACTACTAGTTTCTTTGTGCAATGATTAGCTGCATTTAAAACTAAGATTTCACACATATAAATACAAGATACAAATAATGGGAAACTGTGAACTTGTTTTTGATACCACAAAATCAAATTTGCACCTACTTCCTAGCGTGTAATCAACTTTAAAAAGATCTACGCGTCAAATTACTTTAGCATGACGTTTGTTGCTCGTTTGTGCATTTGTTAAAACTGGACTGCAAAACACAAGTAACCTCACTTTATTTAACAGTTATTTAGGTGTAATATAGTGGTAGTTTATTTGACTTGCGCAGCTGGGAGAATAGAGCCATCGTGAAATCTTAATATTTAGGGCTGATTTTCATGAAAGCTTGCGTTGCTTGCGATTTGAATGAGTAGCCAAAAGTGTAAGGGCTCATTTTCAAGCCCGCTTGCGATTAGGGCGAGTAGCCAATTGAGACACGTGGTGTAGCTTTATTACGTATTGTAACACGTGTTTCGATTGACTATTCACTCAAATCGTAAGCAACACAAGCTTTCATGAAAATCAGACATTAGGCAGTTCGACAAAATGGGGTTCGTTGTTTGTATCGAGATTGTAAGTAGGTATTTTCTGAAACAATTAAAACTTTTATAGAGCTAGAAAGAGGGAGTGTTTTTCAAATGTTGAAAACTATTGTAATTTTTGTATTACTTATCAAAACTGAAATTACATTTTTTATTTACCTTTCACAGTGGATTATTTATTGAAAATTTACTACCCTATGACTGTTCTCATAGATCCTACCCTCGGGAACAGAATTTATAGATTTATTTTAATTATTTATGATGCTCAATGAAATTTGCTAATGATTTGATTGACTTCCCCGTTTTATCAAACCGGTTGGCTTACTTTTTAAAAAAATGTAATTTCTGAGAGAAACGAAAGCAGCTCTGAAATATTTAACATTGGCTCGCTGCTGATAAAGTGAAGCCGTTCGGGCATCTTCGGCTAACTTCGATAGTAGTCAGAGATAGTCCTGGCGGGTGGATGTGTGAGAGTGGAGACCCGCGTCTTTTGAATGGGAAGTTTAGTTTTGTGGCCCGCTTTTTTCTTTTGTTGTTCTTATGTGCGTCTTCTGCTTTGCTCTTGGCAGCAGAAAACAAATGACTCCACCCACCCTCCGGAGGGTATTGTCGAAGTTAACCGGAGATGCACGAATGGCTTCACTTTGTCAGCGGCGAGCCACAAGTTTATTTAACTATATCCCTGTGTCATAGAGAGATTAAAGTTTCAGTGCAGCTAAAATGCATTGTGGTTAGTTTCTTATTATACACTTTACAGTCAAATAAATTACACTTCCCCGCTTTTCCCAACGTTCCCCTACCCTTTAGTGCCTGGTGCCAATACACGAATCGACTGTTAGAAATTTTAAATTTTAAAATCCAACGTGACAACTTTATTTGTCCATTTTAAAAACTTACGTACCATTCTTCT
>JAGDQP010028320.1:0-24239 GCA_022664845.1 Lepisma saccharinum | reverse complement strand
ATCTATCTATCTATCTATCTATCTATCTATCTATCTATCTATCTATCCAATATATTTTCCCATTCCCTTCAGCCGTTTCTAAATTACAAGGGTTTATTCCAGAATTTCGCCATACACAGTACAGTGTAAATACATGAGGCACCATGGTCGCTTGATGCACCATTTGATATTATTCAATGAATATAATATTTCCTCGTTTAATTTGGTCTGATATGGAACCATTTTATGGGGTACTTCCAATGAATTCGGAAATCGAGAATTGAGGATACTCACTCAGGAATAATCAACATAGCTGAATAGTTAAAATGGATAGAGATTTGAAATTATGTATATTAGTCCATAGGAGAGTCAATATATTGGCACCACCTACGTTGTCAAAATTTGATCAATAGTATATTATTTGTTGTTCCACAGGTGCACAGAATGACGCAATAACTTTGTAAGTACTTCATGCGGTTAGTAATGTTCAGAATGTCATACCCTTTTTACTTTAGGCCATGGCTATGCCATATGAATATTCATTGCGACTACTTTAAATGACACATACTTACGGTATAATGATTTTATATTAGAACAAGATTTCCAATTACACAGTTTGCATTGGGATATGATATATATTGTGGTAAAAAATAGGCACGTTTCGCATAATTCCATATTGGGAATTTCGGGTCCCATTGGTGAACTAATTGTATAACCGAAATTTACAAGAAATTCTTTGGTGTGTACGTAATAAATATTCCAAGTTCCGTTAGGACTGAAATCATGCGTCCATAGCAAACAATATCTATGGGCAACCATTAATATGTAAAACGAATATTTGTTCATAATATCATTACTCATTTGTACAACAGTAATTGAGGCTTATGCGCGAACAAAAGTCTACACGTTATCTTTTAACTTACGGTTCATACCTCACCTACGTACGGTTCGTACACATATTTACGATTTACACCTTATTTTCATAGCATTAATACGGATTTTCCAATTTATTTACTCGCATGGGTTATGCCGTATTTGAGACAAAAATGTGAAAATGTCGGGAATTTTCCTGCATTTTTTTAAAATTTAGAAACGCTAGAGAGTACACTATTCCTGCACTGAGAGTTAATTTGTTTCCGGTTGCCTATAACATTCTTAAACACTTCAGACCTTTAATTTCCATAAAAAAAACATGACAGCTATCCCTTCCTACTTTCAGAAACTACTCTATTTTTCTTTTAAAAGTAAGGTGGATTATATTTTCATGCACAATGAAAACACTGACTGATTTAAAATTCACGACCATAGGCTAGAAAGTTCACCGTTGGTTAGTTTCTGTCTCAAGTCGGGAACATTACGTAAAGAAAAGGCCGTATTACATTTAGAAAACGTACAACTTCATAAGGCATGTACGAGCAAGTGTGATGGAGCACCGCTAGTACTTTTTAGAGAAGATTATTATAACCACAACGTGATAGTAGTTCGCCAAGCTCTTTGCACGGATATTTTAGATCATCTTTCGTACAGCGTTTAGGAGAACTTTCCTTATTAATAATCTTCATGTATATGAATATGTCTTGAACTAAAGAATGAAAGTCTCACATGGATTTCTAAATATCCACAAAAATGTGTGCAAAACATGTATGTCAATTAACTTCGAGTAACATTCTCATGTGCTCTGTGGAGTACAGGTAGTCTTTATTTTTAAAATTTTGCCTCACGTATTTAGCCCCCAAATATATTTGTATTACCAGTTGTTTTCATGAATGGTGCATGGAAAGTTAAAAGGGAACGCAAGATTTTAAAAATACCTTACGAGGTAAATTTTGATCTTTTTCGAATATTCAAACTAGTCCTATGTTCCTAAAGTCCCCTAAAAACTTGTATTGCGAATCCCTTGTTGGGTTTAGGGTCCGTCCACACAAACCACCGTTGAGTTTCCTCAAGTACCATAAGAAGTAATTTTTTGGCTTGGTACTTAGTGGGAACCCTGTCGTCGAAAGGAAGATAACAACCTTCCTTTGGAATCTCCTTTCAGAACGATTAACATATCAGTGGTCGCCTCTATACAACCTCCTTTGAGTAGGCTGTTTCACTGGATGTAGAGTAAGAACATATTATGCAAGTAGGAGACTTCACTAATGAAGGGTACTTCCTCAATATTATAGAGGATGCAACCAGAGAGAGCCTCCAGTTGGCCTGTAAAGCAAAAATGAATTATCATGAACACAAAACGTTGGTTGGTATAGAGTTCAATTTTAACGTTACTTGCTGTTCTAAGTATGATACATGAGAATGTTACGCAACGTAACATGACAATGGGTTCTGTGTAGACGGATACGCCGGTTCTACCGGACTTGCTTCTATGTTCTCTTAAAACAGTGTTACATAGCCCCATGGTCAAATTCCCATACATGAAATTCATACGACGCATTAATAAGGTTGCTTCAGACTTTGTATTCTCAGTTTCCCATGGAAATATTGCCCGTGCATAGCTATTGGCTTGACCCTAAAGGGCGCGACAGGGAAAATATATTTCTGCAAATTTATATATTTTCTTAATCTTCTACAGACAATGCATTGTTAATTTACATGCTAATATCAGATCTGTTAAAATTATAATATATAATAAAGATGTAAGAAAAAGAGGGGAAAACATCAACACAAAAAATATAAGCATGAATCTCTAATCTGATACACATATAAACCTAAATATTTAAAAGTAAATAATACGGAAGGGAATCATGTAAGAATCATTTACTACGTCATTCTTGCATGAGACAAATCATCAATAAATCGCAGAACATTACCTCTTTCGTGTATCAATTAAGACACATGCACATGCATAGACACAAATAACTCATACACGTACATACATATTCCATATAAAATGGTGTCTTGTTCTTATTTTTCAGCAGGTTCTTGTTTCCGCGACTGTATTTCTAACCCGATTTTCGTTGCGTCTACATACATCATCTCTTAGTTTCTTTCTTACCGTTTTATTTAGTTCTATGTACTGAATCCACTTTATGTTATCTTCCTCTTCTTTCATTTCCCTCTTTCCCTCATCAAGATTTCTTTCCGATATTTTACTCCCCTGTCTTTGATGCCTGCTATTTCTTTTGCCGTTTCTCTTATATCTCAGCCAGTATTTTATTTCTAGTATTGATTTCTTCTTTGTCTTCTAACTTTTCTAAGGCGCTGAATCTGTTGCTTAGTTCTTTCTCGAATACCTGTCTGCTTTTGACGTATTTTGTAGATCTAAAAGTTGAGCTTTTTCTGATAAGCTTCTTCCTATAAGTCTAGTATTTAGTTTGAGCTTACATCTGACCATCCTATGATCACTCGAGATTTTGAAAGTATTCAGTACACAAACGTCTTTAAGAATTTCCCTATTATTCGATAAAAAACCTAGTCTATTTCGTTTTAGCCCCAGTTGGACCTCACTATGTCCACTTCCTCTGGGGTAACTTCTTGAAAAATGTATTGGAAATGAACAGTCTGTTGGCTTCTGAGAATCACTAATTTCTCTCCTATATTGTTATTATTGCCAAACCCCAAAAATCCCATTTTCGTGTCACTTCTCTTCTTAGCTCCTAATTTCGCATTGAAGACTCCCATTACAATTTTATAATGTGATTCGCAATTCAAAATCTTCTAGTATAGGTCTTCGATTTTCTCCTTCGAATGTGACATTGTTGGAGAACATATCTGTATAATGTCCATACTGTATCTCGTGTTTATATTTATTATTATTAGTATAATTTTATCTTATTTTTTTTCAATTTCGTCGATCCGTGTCTCCAGGTCTTTATTTGTTATAAAACCAATGCCTCTCGATTTTTCATTTCTGTTCCTTCGAAGTAGAACGTGTGACCTGACGGTAGTGCTAGCTCTTCTACATTCTTCCTCCACACTTCTGATAGTCCTATGATATCCCACTTAATCCTCGTATGTTCGTTTTCCAATTCTTCTAATTTGTCCTCTCCTGCACGTGACTGACAGTTAAGAGTCGCCACTTATAGGGCTGTTCGATCAGCAGTGTCGGTATGCTGGCAGTCTACAGTCCAAACTCGGACATTTTGTACTTCCAGCAGACCTGACCGCTGCCGTTGGAGGCTGCATTCCGTCCTCCGGGTAATGAAGTTCTCCGAGGCTGTTTCCTTACTTGTACCATCATGTGATAAGAAATGAGTGGTGCAGACATTTGACTTACCGCGCAGTCTGCTAATGCGGATTAGTGAACAGGCCATGCATGCTCGTTCGCCAAGCAGTTGCTTTTGTACTAACAGGCCCCACGGCGTGTAAGTATGGATTAGACATTAGATGTCTACCCCGGTCGGCTCTCTTAAGCTTTATCAAGAGGAATTAAAGGGTCTCATCCCAGTTAATGGCAGAAGACTTTTGTGGCGACATCCCTGGTTTGCTGGTTTTGTCCCGGTTTCCAGGACATGTGCATATCAAAACAGGAGTAACCAAATGCTGCAATGCTAAAAAAAAATGTTTAGTATATTGGGTATATGTGAGTAACAAATTAACTAATCTAATTAAATATCAAATAAAATTCACAAAATTGTTAGGAGTGGATACATAATGCAATAAAATAAAGTACATGTCAACACTGGAGTCTAACCATAGAGTGGTTTAACTTGTGAAAATGCAGTCCGGTGTACTGGAATCAAGCACTTGGATTATGAAATTTTAAATACAATGGTTTTAACTATAAGTAACTAAAACTACAACTAACGCTATATACACATTTTCATTAATCGTTAAATTACTACTAAATAATCACTGTCAATGTTTTAATATTAATGGTGTATCATTCTTCTAACTGATCTTAAAAGGAATTCGCTACTGACCTTCGCTATATGTACATAGCCGCTATTTAGTTCACCTTAGGTTATGTACAACTTCAATCTACAGAATTATCGATCCACTAACGCTTAACTATATATATAGTCATCATTTACCTTCGTATGGTCGGATGGTGCATAGTGTGTAATAATAATAAGCCTAGATTATACAATAAGCTGTCTCAGTTATTGATAGCAATTCCATATTCAAATTGTATCAGAAAATAGTCACATGCATGTAATTCAAACCTAAGGGAAATCGACAAACCAAAAATATATAAATAAGGGACTATTAAACACAATTGGCCTACAGTATTAAGTGTAATTTAAACCATTTTTAAACGGAAATTCGCTTAAAAGAAAAATAAAATCACGTAAAATTTGGTTTAAAAACGTCGGAAATGACGTAGTTAAACATTTTAAATTTAAGTAAAAGGAAGAATTGGAGCAAAGGAAAATAATTAAAATATTTTTGTCAAACAGTGCTCATTGAAAGAAATGTGGATTGAAATAGTGTATTAAACAGTCCATGTTGTCTACTTGTATATGTATCCGATTGTACAACAACAATTGTGCGAGATGAGATATCGCTATGTAGTTACCAAACAATTAGTCCAATGTCGAGCAAACACGAAAGAGAAACAAAGGAATACACTCTGGAGGCGCTCTGACTTCTCAGATTGCAGGGAGGGAGAGAGAGTGAAAGATGCGCTACGTTGCGTGTTACTCTCAGATGAAACCAGGAGAAAATTCTCTGAATTTTGTTACTAAAAAAAGACCGAGAAGAAAGTTGACATCATGGTGGCTTTGCATAGCAAAACGATCTTGAATAGGTCGCACTTCTACAACCGAAATAAAGAGTTGGTGGCAAGCATACAACAAATCTGCACATGTCACTTTGCAGGTGAACGAAGCGCTGGCGAAGCGAGCAAATGCGAGTCGCTGAGTGTCAGGGGATGCAAGATTCACTACAGGTGTCAGAAATGCTACTTTTAACCGCTGTAAATCAAGAATAATTTCATCCTTTTTTAAATTAAATGGATTGTGGGGTTTTATCGTAACTGGGAAAACTAACCAATGGTATTCTGTTCTACATCTAAGAGAATCCTTTTGGTATTTCCTGCCCGTAAAAAGAATGCTATCTATTTCTGGGATTCCCGGGGTTTACTCTGTGCTATGCGCATTCTTGACTTCCGGAAACTTTCTAGGATCTGAAGTAATGTAAATAGAATGTGTTCTTTGAGATTACAATGTTGTTGCCAATATCTAATATATAAATGTAGGACGTAACAAAATGGTTGAGTAATGTTCTACGAAAATTATTTTGCGAGCTAAAATATCGAAGTATTGAAACACCATTAAAATTGAAACATCAGTTCTAGTGATGGTAATCCAGGGCAAAAAAATATGGACAAGGTAAAAATGGGGAGTAAGTTCAAGAACAAACTTATTAGATATGTAGAACAATTTTACAATAAAAACTATCAGTTTAATAGAATGTAGAAATAATATGGTTTAGGGTCCTGACGGTCGGACGTACTGAACATTCAGCTTTCCTTCATTTTAACCCGTCAATCTAATGTCGGGGTGCATTTATTACAAGTAAGGAGCTAGCGTAGACCAACACACGACTTCTGTTTTTACATTATTACTCAATACATGCTTTATTCCAGATCTAAAGGTATTAAAAGGCTGTGTACCTAACAACAAGGACTGCAGTTTCTAATCCTAGGCGACAACACTTCCTATGATAACTAGGCAATAAGGCCAGAGTCATGTTTAAATTAATGTATACAAATACGCAGAAGAAACGCTGGAAATAGAGAATCTACTGTAATTATGATGGGTCTCGGGATTGTATAGAAAATATCTGAAATTTAGTGACAGGGGATGAAAAAATGTCTTCGTAGTAAAATCCATATATACATCATCCTCATCATGTGTCATCATTCTTATTATAGCATCTACATTATCATTATCATATATCTTGATCATTACTGTATTTATTCATAAATATCGTTATCTGCTAGCAGGAATAAAATCATATGTCAAGCCGAAAGTATAACGTTATATAATATGTCAATAAACATGGGTACCGAATTATAAATATCAAAATTATTTAACATATTCAAGAATCATCCTTATATCATAAATATCTTAATAAACAGTATATTTTATATACAAATGTGGAACGTTCTTAACTATAACACACCTATCACATATATCTTGTTAACTTAAGGACTATGTATCGTTTTTAGTCCATCGGATAAGTTTATAAAGTTTGAACAAGTTTTCATAAAACTATGCTCTATCTTTACATCTAAAAATATTAGTATCAGATAAACTCATATAGAGAGAAGTAAATAAACACGTCAGGTTTGGCCTTAATATTTAAAAAAGATAATAGGGATAACATTACATTAATATACTGTAGTTTTCCTAGAATATTGTAGATTCCAGTCTATGTTGATGTCGTTATTGCGTTAATTTTAGTCCTTTTTCCTTAGAATGCTTTGTACCTGCTGGGAAAAACGGAGATCTTGCCAGTCTAAAGACTTAATGGAACGAAAGTCAACCTCAAACAATAATTCGTCAATTATTCAGCATAACGAGGCTGTATATCATTCTAAAGCATGTGTGAACCTGTTATGTAGGCTATCATTAATATTCAATGTTAGATTAGTACCTTTAGAAGATATATCGGTACAGTTTTGTCGGGAAGGGGAACTCTTTTTCTACCAATCATTTATAAAATGTGAAATTGTTAGTCCTGGTTCAAATAGGGGACTAAGGAAAGTGTTATTTGGGTTTTCCGTGAAAAAACGTTTTCTAAATACACAAAAATGTACAAATTCACATGAGGGTGTACACAATTTACATAGAGATGAACAAAACGTACACATCTTTTTAATATACCAGTATTTACCTGGTATTAATGGAGAGAAGCTAATTCAGTTGCCTAATGTGAAGTCTAAAATAGTTTCCGCTGTAATTGGAAATTAATAGAGGAAAACAAAATAGGGCACGAACATGTTGTATCAAAGCTTTAAATATCAACGCCTGGACCAAAAGAATCCCTAATGCGCTTACGCACTAAATCTCAAACGGGTAAATGTATAGTATTTTCAGCTTGAGTAAAACATTACTGTGGTGCCTATGCTTAGATATTCAAACACAACTCATAGTAATCCTATTATTATAATTTTATATAGTGTATAATCGGACTAGTAGTGCCTGTAAAGAAACTTAAAATTCGGATGTCCAATGACCTGCTTTGAAGTGCCGAAAACTGATTCTTCCAATGCATCATTTATTTCGATGAAGGTGGCAACCAGTTTCTTGGTACCTACGCACTGAAAATCAAATCCACTATTTGTACAATTTTAATTTCGGTGGGTGATAAAATTTGATCGAATCCTAAAGTATAGTTAATTTTGTAAACTATATTTAATAAACTGTGGCTTTATTAAGAAGATAGAGATAAAAATGGTATTACATGAACTGAAGTTGTTGCCAATAACAAGAATTACATTAAATTTCTGTATGGAATCTACGTTACTCTAGGAAAAAGGAAGCTTTCGGGATATAAGCAAGAAGAATAATTTAACTTAATTTAATTAAAACTACAATATTACTCGATGGATTCTAAAAAGAGTGTGGACCTAAAAGTTCCTATAATTCGTGGCAGGCAATGAAATTTATCTACAACGTACCCATTTCTCAGAATATCTAACTTTCTTTCGTACCATACTGCGTAGAATGACATGAATTACAGCATAGGGCACTTTGTCCAGTTGTACGATGGCGATCGATATCAAACTTTGAGGCAAACCTGTTCTCTAAAGCAATTATAAATGTCATTCAGAACGTAGAGATACCGTTAAAGTAGTGTCCTGCTATTCACAGTATTACACCTTAAACAATGGAAGGGATCTTTACTGATACTTATTCAAATTAACAGGGAGATAGGTAAAAAGGAAACTTGAATTTAAACATAACTTAAAGTTATACTACTACTAAAGTACAAAAACACACAGGGAGATAATTATTAAAAAAATAAATAGGGACGAACGTTGCAAAAACAATACATAGTCATGTCCGAGAGTAAAACTTGGGAACCTAACTGTGTAGACTTCACCATCTCAAGACGTGCTGCTCGCCTCCAAGACACATGTAGTTTGGAACAAGGTCGTTGCATAGGATAGTGGTTCTTTATCTTCTGGAGACGATAGAACACCATTCTTGTTTTTATTTTCAGACATTGTTGGAGTTTCTATATGAACATATTTGTGTTGCAACTGCTTGCAGATACGAGATGAATTTTGCATGTTAGCTGGTTGCGCTTGCGGGCAATCAACTAAGTTCGAAGTCTTATTAGAAAACGGTCATAACTTAAACGCATTGGGAAAATATTTTAGGGATGACCTGCGAATTGGACGTGAAGATAAAGATTTTTAACTTTTGAATCAAGTTCCGAAATTTTGTAATTTACAAGCTGTCTTGATGGTTACAAATATGTCTTCTGCTGTATATATGAGGTGAAATTAATTTATTTGAGAAAACAGTGTTTATTTCCAGAATCGTGAGTGAGAAAACCTGCACGGAGGTTAAGCCTTTCAGGGTCGGTGTACTGACGATGCGAAAAAAAACATGAAGAAAAATTGCCCATGGTTTGAGATTTTTAACGCTAATTATGTAAACAAGGAAATGCCGATAAGCAAGGAAACGGTGACTGATGTGAAGTCCTCTGTCAAATAATGAACAAGAATGGGACCTAACATAATTGAAAATTCTGGGAGAAAATCTTATATTTAAATAGTGTTTTCAGACACGGGAATCGAACCTGGGGCTGTATGATATTACAAGTAATAATTGTTCTATTAAAACCAAATCGGGAATCCAGAACGCCATATTTACGATACGTCTCTAACCTCGTGAAATTAAGCTGCAAACAGAAAGGGGCGATAGATCACTTATCTTGTAGAATATACTTATTGAAGAGTAAAAGTACTTTGATAACATGGAAATACCAAGCACGCTTAAAGCTAACATGGCCTTAATTATTTTGGAAAATATTTAAATACTTTTGGAGTAACGCTGATGTCCTCGATCTCTTCTTTAGCCTGCTGGAAGCTAATACTTACAATAATTCTAACCTATCCTTGCCAATATGTCAAATGACTCCAGTACCGGATGATTTTTAATTTTGGTAAAACAAGACGCAAAATAGCACAAGTCACTCATGTTCAACATTTTCAGGAGTTTTCTTCTCATGTTCAATGAGCAGCGATGCAGAATCTCTACTGACATGGAGAGATGTTGCAACTTGTTAAACAAATGTGATCTGTGTAGAAAAAACACAGCTAGTAAAAAAATAATTTCTGACCCGGGCAACATTTTCTAAATCGTTATTGAACACCCATGATTAGTGTTTCGTTGATTAAGATGTTAAAAATTTCCAATATGCAAGACTTTATTTTCCCTCAATAACTATATCCCAATGTGTTTAATATTTACTTTCTATGAATTAAGGCTTGATTGACTTTGAGACACTCGGTACAGATTCAAACGTAAATAAACTCTAATGCTAGCGCACAAAAACCTTTGTTATTGCAATTTCAAAAATAAGTAAGAACACACACAAATCACGAAAAGTGGCTTATACTAAACTGAAGAATAAACGGAATTGAGTAAGAACCAGGAGTTTGCGTTATTTAGATAGGGAAACCATCATGGCGCGGACCAGCCTTCTAAAGAACACAGATCCTGGACACTTTTGCGCATTATTATTTAAATGTGGAAAATTTGATTATTTTATAAGTATTGTAAATTAAAATAGCTCTACTGAAAAATAGATAAAAATGATTAATTTTTACACGAAACCCTTAAATTTGGGTTCATTTCTGGGAAAATCATTTTCCTCATAAAATTTTATAGGTAAAAGTTCTTGTGTAAGGACACTTTTTTGAAGTGAGTTGTATTCAAATCAATTTAAATAGAGAATTATTGCCTTATACTGTTTAGTAAGAGAGTTATTATTTATTTCTTGATTGATACCTTTCAGGATTTTACCGTAATCTCCCTGAGTTTTCAACCTCACCTGGGGGAGACGACATAGTTTCCCATACTCACTATGGCCTCCACTGCCAAAATCCAATGCAGAATATCTTACTTTATCAGTGCTTACTCAACCTTTGCTAACACCTCGTTCAACTAATATTATCATCTTTCCGTCTAGGAAATGCCAAATGAATTTAAGGAAGGGTGTGGAAAAAGGAAACTAGAATAATTTACAATATTTCATTCAGTTTTTTTGCTAGAAAACAAAAATGACCATCTTTAGAAAAGCAGCACGCACTATCCAGGAGCAACAGATGGATTTGTTTCTACGGCTTTGGTCATAAGTCACCGGGACTATTTATTTACTCAGTTTGTTTAGGCATAGCAAAAAATCTAAATTTGAATATCTATTCATTGGTAAATGAAAAGTAGGTAGAAAGCTATAGAGATGATAAAGTGGCATATACAAATCTATCAATGTGCAAAATATCGAATAGATAAGTGCAGGCGACATAACGATTAAAGCAAAACAGTATTGATATGGAGTTTTCTCTTACTTTAATCTTAACCGCATTTTGTCAATACACATATATGTACAAACGTTTGTAATTTATAACGCATACAACCGATGAATTGTAAAGTAGATGTTCAAGTGGATTTAACCGAAAAACGACAATTCATAAAAAATATTTCCACATTAATATACGTTTATTGGTTTTTGTTTTGATAGCTATATACGCTATATGAATATTTAATAAGAACTGTTATGATCAAGAAGAGATTCCAAATAGAGAACGTCATATATTGAAAAACTCCTTCATGCAATACACAGAATTCTGCGAATTGAGATGGCCAAACTTTATAAATAACCCAGGCTTATGCACAATGAGAGAAGCGACACCCAATCTAAATTGTCTACCACTGTCAGTGTTTACTCAAGGGGTAAAGCAGCAAATATCGCTGAAAACCAAAAAAGAAATAGGCATTACGGCAAAAGAAATTTTTATTATACATAAAGAAAAAGTTCAACTATTTAAGCTCTAAGTTCTATTGACGAAACCCAAAGTACACTTTGCACGTTGCTGGACTCTCCATATAATTGCAACATACAATATTCAGTATCTAATTTACCATTTTACATGACAACAACTCTTGATCAAATCATCCTACAACTGATAATAAATTATTTAGCAACTTTCAATAATGAAAACATATTCTGCTTCTTTCTGTAATTACGACAATGCCAAAACTCTGATCATTCTACAGTGAAGCTAAGGTTCTTTGATAATTCTGCATCTATTGCCAATAATACAACTTTCAGGTTGAATTTTACATCACTGAACGAGAAAGTGTGTGACGTCATACACAATCAATTGTGCTATAATATTACGTTCTTGTATTCATATATTTTAGTGCCATTTGCATTCATATTAAAACAATACCGATATTCATAATTATGAAATTCAATATATCATAATTCATTAGTTGGACAACAATTTCGTAAAATTGTGTTTACTTTAACTCGTCTATTCTGTGAATTTTTTTTCAACAATCAAAACAATAATCTTTTCTTTCCAACCATCAGAATAAAATAACAATTGAATTTAAACAAAATATAAAAACAACAAAAAAACATCTTTAAAGCAGGAAAATCTCATCTAATGCCTTCCCAGGAGGCAACGTACCAAGAATAGAATATACATTCCCTCGCTGAAATGCGATACTGAATCGCTGGATCAGGAAGGTGGTCGCGCCGGCATCACCTGAAACGATCTGTATTCGCCGACCAACTTCTTTAATAAAATTAAGGCCTGCCGTGCCCCAAGTACCACTTGACTCAATTGCGATCGCAACATAAAATACTGTGCAAGTCGATTAGAGTATTTTCGATTTTTATCGGCCTCTCTACGAATAGCAGCACCACCCGTTTTCAAAGAAGAATGAGTAACATTTGAAATGGCGAAAGTATCAGCGCAGGTGAAATCCCATAATAGAGGTCTTCCTCTTTTCCATGGAACTAGTGTCATTCCATCAGATCTCTTACCGTCGTAGCGGCTACAGCCAGATTGTTCTCGTACCGATGGTACATGAGCAGAAACTAGAGCTCTGAGGATGAATAATTTCCTTGAAACGTTAAAAAGAATTTTTTTCAATAACAATTTGTAGATTGCCATTATACATTACCAATGCACTATACCTTACATATACCCTAGAAGTAGGCAGAAAAAATGAGCTTGATAAAGCATGTTTCTCGTATCCTCTCTCTCAATTTATATTTTTTCATTTATTTTCATTTTATCCCTTTCTCATTTTTCCTTTTTTTTCTATTTTTCCCTTTTTCTTTCTTTTCAAACTCATAATACAAACAAAACTAGTCATACCCACTTAATAACAATATTAACGTATTCAAATCAAACTAACTAAAATTTCTTCCTCCGGTTTATCGTTCATTCGACGTCTTAATTCTGAAAACCCTTTATAATATGCAGTATTAAGCTGATATTTCATAATTAAATTAACCGCATACGTACACTGAGCCACTAATTTCCGATAATTTCCTTCTCTGGAGCATTCATCTGCTTTAAGGTAAATATTTTGTGAAAACAACATCTTTACATGGTCCTATACTTCTGACGTCTTTGATTTTTGGTTGATCCACTATTTATTTTTCAACATTATGATTAGGCTGTTTGTTTAATGGCTTACCATTACTTTCATTATAAACTGTAATACCATGATTAGACATCATTCTGGACACATGACAGAATTTACGTTTTCCACATGACATGACCCCCTCTCCATCATATTTAATATTTTTGGTTTTATTTTTGTGTTACTGAGAGCTAGTACTCTCATTCAACTGATCAACTTACATTGATCATTTGAACTACACTCCATTACTTGGTCATGTATATTAGGGGCTTCATTACATTGAACTTGAAATCTTAAACTTTCAATCGTCACTAATTCCTTTTCTTTAATCTGATTTTCACATTGACATTCTTGTTCTTTAGTAATTATTACATGGTCCTTTTCAGCCAACAAAAGATTGATTACTGTAATACCATTATCTTTAATCACATCTCTGTGTTCATTTGAAACTTTAAAGCTCTCAGCTGCTGAAATATTCCCTTGCAAACAGCATACTTCTTCGTCTTTGATTGTACCACTACGTGTGTCATCAGACTCACGATTTTTCTCTGTACTGTCTTTAGAAGTTAAAGCTTTGTCGCTGCTTCTGTATCTTATTTCGAATGAACCTCTTATACTCAGATTCCAATTGTCCTACCCGTCTACTTAACTCATTCATTGTTATGATTTTCATATCTAACAATTTAACTTTTATGTGTGCAGGTAACATTTTATAAACAAAATAATAAATAACAGAGAACCTATCCTTTTGATATGTTTGTCTATGTTTAGAATTTATAGACAATAGTTCCTGATCTTGTTCCAGCTTACAGTTATACGTCTATATTCATTAACACATCCCTTCATCTACCTTGGTATTCTCTCTCTACAATATTGTGGCGGTACTTTCCACAGAAGAGTAAAACCAAGTTCGCGGGCATAATAGCAACCTTTTCAGGTTACAGGGGTTTCAGAGGTTCGAGCAAATTTGGTACGTGACTAAAGTAGCGTGGTCAACCAGCGGCAAATTTGCCTCAAGGGGAACAGCAAATACATTTTTTTGCAGTTTATTTCAAGCTAATAAGAATAAAATAGGTGAAGGATAATTACATTAATTACATAATGGAAGTACGTTAACAAATCATTATAATGAACATTTCTCTATCTTGATTTGAGTTCAATGATTAATAAAATATAACATTAATGAACTTCCTCCATTAACTTATTTCTAACAATTATTGTACCATTAATCAACTAATACTAAACAAATATTTCAGCAAACAACAGACTATCTATCTTGTGATTCCATTGCCATAAGTTGAAGTTGATGCAAAAATTTCTAACTAGGCAACTTCTTCGTGAAGTGGACCGATACTGCTGTATAAAGACGTGACAGTAAGACATGCTACGTGTCGCAATGCAAAATATGTTTCATGTACGAAAATTTCCAAAGTCCTAAAATTTAATTGACTAACCTGTCGATTGTAGATTTTCCAAGTTCCTACTCTGGTTGCAACTAACACAGTGGTGTCGTTTCAACGGTGTCGAGGGCTGGTAAGTCTCCCGAAACTTCCGTCCCTAGGTTTTTATATGAGGTCGTTCTGACACGCCTAAATTTGTTTACTCTACAATGTTCTAGAAAGAATTTCATGAACACGTAGCATTTACGTAAAAGCTCGTGATTTCGTTCTGGAACAATTCGACAGGAACTGAGGAAGGATGTTGGGTGGTTGAGTAACGAGTAAGGTTATTCTTAACCACATTTTGTCTGCTATGGTTGTTCATCAGCTTCTATTGATTTTATCTAGCCTTTGTTTATGCCGCTTCCCTTAGATACTCATCATTGTTTTCCACATTCCGCAAAACAGCAGAAATTTTATGTATAATCAGACCACATTGAGGTCAAATTTCCTGCACAGCTCATGCTGTTATTCATTTACGAATTCTAGAAAACTCGATGTCTCTACTCAGGGAAATGACAATGTTTCAGGCTTTCCACAATTTCTCGTAATAAACTTTTCTTTTTTTGTTTTAATCCGTTACTCAGCATAGAGTCTCGCTCTATTTGGGCAATTAAATTAAGGTGAGCAAAATCCAGGATTGGGGTTTTGGTAAGACAAAAATCTAATCCCGCAACAATATTCTGATTCATTTCAACTTCATCACTGTAAAGGTATCTAGGTAATCCATCTCCCTTCATCGCTGTATTCTCCCTTAGCATAAAAAATATTGCCAGTACCATCACTTACATTATTACTATTATTTCCTCCAGGATTCCGTCCATTTCCCCTATGGTCGTTAAAAGTTCGTCTATTTGTGTTATCAAGGCACGGTTCCTAGAGAAAGTTTCGCTAGAGGTATTACGATTTTCTCTTTCTCGTCTCAAATCAACTTCAACTCTCGCTCTGATATACGATAACATAATATATATTACTTGGTGAAATTCCAAATAGATCCCAACGAACTCGATGTGATAAGAAATGAATGATATTCTTGACTAACTGTGACTAACTCATATTATCGTCGATGTTCTTGAGTTTATCTATCAAAATATAAATTTGATTCTCATAAATTTGTACCTTCGAACAGTCTATGTTAATTTCTTTTAACCTTCTTATTCGCTCGTTTATTGTTTTTACTTGAATGATGTAGCAAAAGCAATACGCAGAAATCTCTATAAGTTCGATTTTTATGACATTGCGACAGTAGCCATCCATTAGAAGGTTCTTTCATAGCTTTATACAAAGATTTAAATTAGATTCTTCACTCAGACTAATGCATCCTACGTATGTCATCAATTCCCTCACATACATAGTTGTACTCGATTCGTATGTATCTTCATTCTACTTTGGAACATCTATGAGCTCTTTAGTTGATGGTTCTTTACTATTCTGACCTTACATCTGCATCATAATCTTGTCCACAAATAGATATTCCCAATTTCTATTATCCTGTTAAATTCCTAGTTCGCTTTCCTCTGGAGATGAAACTTGACTCAGATTTCCACTTTGAAAGGTATCATATCTCTCAACTGCTGGGTCAACATCCTGACGATATACTCCTACTACATGAAAAATCTCTCATCTTCGAACATCTATAAAATCGTTTGTAATATATTCTATTTGATTCTGTCCTGCACTTAAATTACTTATTTGCCTTTCACATTTACTTTCCTTTTCTTGACTTCAAATACACCTTTTTTCATGGACTCAATATGTGCCGTTACATCGTACAATTTACTCGCTTATTCATGTGTTATTCTGATACAATCGTTACCGATTTTCTTCAATGTATCATTTATAATACGAAGTTCCTTGTCTATCTTATCATGTCGCTGTTGAAATTCCAACGTCACGATTTCTTGCAACTTGTGCTGTTGTTCCTCTAAAAACTGGTTATAGAATACTTTCACTCCCTGTTCGGTTAACATAGAATGTGTACCCACATCTTTGGCCTGTCTTAGGATCAACTCAACGCCATTTGTTTCCTTAATATAACTACTTCTTTCAGATATGTGACGTCGATTAAGTCTACGATTCTTCCTCTTCGTTCCATATGCGTGGTGACCTTCTTAACCCATCCTGATCCCACTTCAGAAAAATATGTCGATGCATTAATTCTACTTGCAGAATGTTCTTCTCCTACAGGGTTAATGGTGACGTTCCGTACCTTCACGATGCGGTGCCCGAAAATAAAGAACTACTTTGTACAATTGGAGAATTGTGGTAGTTGAAATGTGCAATCTGTGTAAATATCCCAGGCTTACGCACAATGGGTGGAGCTACACTCAATCTAAAGTATTTACCACCGTGAGTGTCCACTCAACGGGTAAATGAGCAAGTTTCGCTGGAAATCAAAGAAATATTTAAGTTCGAATCTTTAAGTTCGTAAGAGACAAGCCTTACAGCAAAAGAAATCTTTATTATACATAAAGAAAAAGTTCAACCATTTTAGTTCTAAGTTCTATTGACGAAACCCAACATACACCATGTACGTTGCTGGACTCTCCATATAATTGCAATATACAATATTCAACATATAATATATCATTTTACATGACAAATATCTCCTGCTCAAAACTTCCCACAGTTGATAATAAATTATTTAGCAATTTTCTATAATGAAAACATTATCTGCTTCTTTCTGCAATTACAACAATGCAAAAAATTTATTATTATTCTACAGCAGAGATAAGTTTCTTCGATAATTACGCTTCCATAACTGTTAGGTTGAATTATACATCACTCAATGAGAAAGTGTGTGACGTCATACACAATCAATTGCGCTGATAAAATATTTCATTCTTGTATTCATGCACTTTTCATTTCTATTTAAACAATAACTATATTTATAATTATGAAATTCATTAGATCATAATTCATCAGTTGGACAACAATGTAAATATAAAATATAATTTCGTTGAAACTGTAAAAAAAAATAGTTCAATAACAATTTGTGCATTGCCATTGCACATTACCAATGCTGTATATATATTACAGTATTAATAAGACTTCGAAATATAGTCTTTTATCTGGGAAGTATTTTTAAATAATTCTAATTATGAACTAATAAATACGTTAGAAGTAAGCAATTTACAGCCTGAAACGAGCATATTATTATTTTTACAAACTATGATAAAATAATTACAATTATGATATGTTGGTTAGTACAACTGCAAAAAAATGTTATTGTGCATTAGATTCGAAGGTATTGTTCTTGTTTGTTCTATTTTTCTAGACCTTGTAGGACTCTTATGGCAGCATGTTTTGTGAATGGGAAATCATTTGATTGTTGTCGATACATGGTTCCTTATCCTTCCGATCACGACGTATCCTATATTTTCAACTCTCCGCAGACGAGGTAATGCTAAGATGAACTCGTTAGTGTTAGAATAATTGCAGTAATTTCGTTCTATATAGTACCATATGACTTTTTTGTTATTTAATGTGTGTTTGGGTTCGACTCTATATTTTAATTGACTTAACCCTCACAGCGTATTGGGCTATTTGTGAGTTGCTATTATTAACATTGTAAACTCTAATGGAAACTATGAACAGCAATATATTTTTGTGGTTGTGGTTAACATATACAAAATAACTACATTTTGTATTAAACTACGGTTAATAGAATTTCCGAAATAAACGCAATTGGATAAATTGGTGCTGGAATATGTAAACATTAGCACTACACTTGATAAACGCTAACATTATTATATATGAATACATAAAGTGTACCCGGAAATAACGATACAAACTTCTGAATATGAATAATTATTTCAAAAATAAGAAATCTTTCGTTGTAAGAAATTTCGTGTTATGCGTAATACCGTAATTACAGGTGCTCATAGCTAATATGTCATCGTTTCAAATGAAGCCACAGCTAGACTCATAATGATGTAAATGATGCCTGCTTACTGAATCATATTTAAAGAAGTACCAAATTCTCCCATTTCAGATACATTTATGATTAGCGAATACAATGTAATGAATATTTCTATGCTTGCCTTATTAAAGTATAGTTCCTTGAAAATAAAATTATCACTTTGCAAATCATCATACACATTACTTGATTAGATGTATCTGATGCTACTTCGATGTGTCAAAATATGACACCATTTGTAACACAGTTACCGTAATTTGAGAGCGTTTTGAGTAAACAATTATTTATCTGTCAATGAAGCAACTTTACTTACACCATGTTACGTACTTAACATACAGCTTCGACAACAAAAATTATATGTAATTTAGCATTGCTAAACCCTTTAAAGTCACTTGTAAAGTTAAATACGCTGTTGACACAGCTTCCAGCATTGATATGTTTTGTATTATTTGGAATGCGTATAATCTGAAATGTAATGAAAATTACGCGGTGATGTGTCAATAAGATTCGTATTTGCCATATTTGGTACTTAACATCCCCGCCTCTTTACATTACCTATGCCAAGTATATTGCAGATGCAACAAAATTAGGTTTTCCAAAAATAGGTTTATGTACCAAACTCAAGGCTGAACCTTCACGTCCTCACTTCATGAATAAAATACTTCTCGAAACACAAAGAATAAACGTAATTTTTTACACTTTATACCTTTACAAATAATATAGAAAGCGCATTACCTAGAAATATCTCAGCAGTCCACGTTGAGTCGTTTGTTTCAAAGTAGGCATAAACGTTACTAGAGTCGTGGCGCACCTTCTGCTAAAACAGGCCACGAACAAATGTTCATATCCTGATAAACGTCTATAGATGCTTAGGGTCCAAATTAGGGACCCTGACTCGCTTAGGTTACAAATTAGGTGAAATCGATACACAGCGAATTAATGCATTACCATCTAGTAGAGTGAATATACATCACTGGTCTGTTTCTTTAGGATGTTGCCCGAGTTAGCCCTCCGAAACCTTCAAACATGATGAATCTTGTATTTGTGTTACCGCTCGTTTCGCTTCCAATATCTCAGGAACGAATAGGCCGATTTTAAAGATTCTTTATTTAAATGAACGAGAAAAGAGCATAGATGTTTACTCTTATAATCAACGTTAGAAACAGGGTCGGATTTATGCATAGGCCCATTAGGCCCGGGCCTAGGGGCACAACTTTCTCAGGAGCGCACTTTAGAAGGAAAAATTAGAATTTGCTATTTAAAACCCGAGAAGAAAACAATATTTAAGTGGGATACCGGCCGCCAAACACTGTCAATTCTGAACCTCCTGACCCAGTCGTATATATGAGTTCAGATAATTTAAATTGAGGTTAATTTACATTAAAAATAGTACAACTAAGATTAGAGCATATCTTAGGAAAATTATTTATTCCTATTTTTGTCTTTGTACACACCATCGATCAATATTACATTCTTTTCTTTAGTTCACAATGGTTCGTGGTGCTCTCAAATTTTCCAGCGTTAATATAACTCATTTTCCGACGTCATACAATGATGACATTTTGCACAGTGACGTAGGTCCGGTGACAACACAATATTCTGTTGTTACTTCCAAATATGTCTATGTATTTATATAGTTTACAAGCATATTTATATTTTTAATATTAAGCATATTAGCCTAGCCACAACGATTTGGCGTTTGACTGATTGCAGAACACTTTAGGATTTGTGGGAAAATAATGAAATAACTTTTTAAGTACTGTACATACTTTACTTAACCAATTTGTAGTAAAAAGTAAAAAATAATTTTGTACATGCATGACTTTCAAAAATAAAAGAATGGGATGCACCAATTGAAGAATGTATAAAGTGACTGTATGTGAGAGAGCTCCCCATGCATTTCCTTTCATTCATACATAAACAAAATTATGTTTTACTTTTTAGTAGGAATTGTTTAAGAAAAGTGTGCCTTTAAAAGTTTTTTTTATATTTTTTGCCTATGTCACAATATAGAGTATCGCTGTCATTTACATCTCTGCTAATGGGAAATATACTTTGTGTTAAGTATGCATGAAGGCGTAATTTACGCTTACTTTTGTTTACGAGGAAAACTAAAGTGTCTTTTCGTGTCCGCAATTGGTAGGTACCGTTCGTTTGAATCCTGCCGCCAATCGTCCTGCTAATATTGTTTGATGTCACAAGACCCACTTGCGATTAAAAAAAAACACACATCCTTTCCAATATGGTGGATTTCAAGATGGCGGACACGTTGATGATATACATCAAAATATAGCACTATCCCACCAATCTATATTTGTGTACTATGATGCTTCATTTCTTTGACGGTTTGTGAACTACAAGCCTGTACTGCGACATTTTACTTACTGCAAATATGACCAATTTCACAACAACAACAAAAAATATTACATAAACATGTGGCAGATCGTGGTTTTTTTAAATATTATTTTCGGTATATGTAAGTTCGAATAAAGACAATATAAATATTTCATGTTGATACGGACTGATCATCGTAAGGGATATTTTAAACTTTGAACTTACTAGTTCTTAGGGGCGACGTATTGCTGGAAGGACCGATATAGTGACTAACAGATACCGGTACATAGCGAGGTTCAATTCTGTAATTCTATTTTTCTCCTACATAAAGAGAAGTGGGAAAGAGAATGAAACAATAAATACTAAATAGCGAGGAGAAAATATGACTTTACCATTCTTTAATATATTTTAAAATGTTTTTTTATGTCCCTTTATAATATAGTGTCTTGTGTGTTTGTGCTCTGTAATGCACTTGTAATTTTTAGATTTCTTATACTTTATAAATGTATTAGAAAATTTTAGTGCTTTGTATTGTGGTTGGAATTGTTAGGTTTTAGATTTTTCTTAGATCTTTTATTCTTAAAACTTTATAAAAGTATTTAGGGAATTTTAGAATTTGTAATTGTTAAAACTGTAAATCTATCACGAAACTTCAATGTGCCATATGTAACGTTAGAAAAAGTAGAATCCAAAAATGGCTGAAGCTAGTATTCTTCTTAAAGCTGCATAAAAGCCGTGAACGAAATGTAATAAGAATATTCTAAATAACAAAACTGAGAAATAGTTTCTATTATCTTCCTGTTCATTTAAATTAACATATGTTCAACAAGTAGCCTAAGTAATTTAATTAAAATTGTTCATTGTATTTAATGAACTTATTTTATTGTTATAATAATATTGAAATATTTTGTAAATAATCACATTACCAGAGTTAAATAACTATTTTCTGGTTATTATTATTAATGGCTATGACGGTTCGTAACTTCACCTTGCATAAAGTATGTGACAATCATTAGTTAGCAATAAAACCCTTATGTTGAATGAAAGAGTATAAAATGATCACTCTTGAACACGAAGATGACTTGTTTGTGATTATATAGTTATTGCAGGCTTCTGAAGTATACAAAAACGAACAAACGACTCATTATAAGCAAAATATATTCTTGATGCTTCTCAAGGATATGGTGATTGAAGTATAATTTCCGTCAAAACGAAATAATTATCCCAAACGGCTTTTTAATCACAAGATTAGATGCAAACAAATAAACAAAATAAAGTTCACGTTGAGTTTGTCCTCTGTAACATTTATTTTACGCAGTTGAGCTCAACATGTATATATATAATGAATTTTCAGTAATGGCTTTTCTATATAAAACTTTGAGTATTCAAACGAAAAATGATATAAACCTGTGTGTGTACTATTATCATGGTAGAACTGAAGACACGTCTTTTATGTGTATCGTCTTAAGTTGTAAGCGTTCAAATATTTTCCTGACACAGTTTATTGACAACAAAATTATCATGGATTATTCGCCAAGTTGAGAACATGACACCTTTCAGATCACAATGCACCGTGTAATTTAGTTTCAGACTACGCTTGGTGCTTACTCCAAATATGTTTACTCGTTATGACACTATAAAATGGAGAATCTACTGAACACAATTTTTCTGTAATAGTTTGTACCTCTCTTTCACTGTTAGCAATGAAAAAATGTACCTGTACCACTTCTAATTGCAAGTACGAACGTAATAACAAGGCTTTTACCTAAAATAGTTATCAGATTATTACTAATGAAATGTTTAATTGAACCTGTGTGACTAGCTTTACTATCTTCCTAGGAGTGAGTGTTACGCACGTGACAGAACACTAAATAAGTACATGCAGGTATTCAATGTATTACTGAAGATATAACACTTCTGACTTGCTGAACCTAACTCCACGCGGTGGTACTACAATTTCTCAACATCCTGCAACGATTAGCTTCTTCCAAAATGGCAACAACTGTAGGGGGGGGGGGGAACTGCCTGACATCAATAAGCTGGCTGGTATCACTCTTCTGCAACAGCTTCCTTACGATATACGCACTCTTCTTTGGCTGTACATACGTAGCGTTGCTTTTCCCAGAAGACTCTTAAAGAATTAGCGTGTTCCTGCCCACGACAAATTTTGTCTAGAGTGATACAGCTAACCATCTAGCCGGATCTCTCGAGTCTCAGACGCTTTTCAGCTGGTCTTAAGACCGTTTTCCCACGATGGATATCAAAACTTCGGTTCAACAGGTGAGAGGGTCTACATTCAATCATTCATATGCTACTGGATTTTCCTCTGTTGTTTCCTCTACATAAAGTTTTTTTTCTGCTAGCCAGGCTAGCACCCCGTAAAGCGAAACCCTCTATTTGGGAAGGGATGGCTAAAGAAATGTGGAACTTGGGAAAGAGGTGGGTGGGCAAAGATATTTTATTTTGGATCTTTTAATCTGTATTTATTCTTTTCATCAAAGTCATCATGAGTTTTTCTCATAATCATGCTTTAAGGATTAAAAGAAAGCAGTTTGTATAATGCTGGGTGATTCAATGGGCATGAGGTGCATTAGACAAGATAATACTTTGGCACAAATAAGACGAATGAGTGATTATCATCTGATCTAGGGGCTACTCAAGATCGTGATGTAGACAGGTGGGCCCTAAACGTTCAAGATGGTAACTGTGCAGAATATGTAGTTGCTAAATAATGAGGGATGATCGGTGTGTCAGGGTGATTTGGAGGCATGGTGTAGTGGTATAGTGTAAAGAGATCTGATAATGGTGTATGTCTGTGAGTAGAGTTTTGGTTTTGCTGTTCATGTGAGATGATGATATTATGGAAGAGCAGATGGTTAGTTTCGAAACGTTTTGTAACATATTTTATGCGTAGTTTTTCTAGGTGATATAATAAGTGTGGGAAAGTTAGTCTGTCATATAAGTCTTGGGTCGGGTTGGGAAGTTTTAGTCTATACGCAA
>JAGDQP010028319.1:3828-24240 GCA_022664845.1 Lepisma saccharinum | reverse complement strand
TATATATATATATATATATGAGCTCCTGCGTAGCCTAGTCGGTAGCGCGCTCGACTTCAGTGCGAGCGGTCCCGGGTTCGATTCCCGGTGGGGGCTCAAAAATTTCGGTGTTGACCCAGCATCGTGAGGACAACTGGGGAGCTGCTGTGAATAAAATACAGTGGCGATCACAGTGAGAGCTTCGGCTCTCCTCTCCCAACCCGTCTGGTCAGCGTGGGAGCAGTAGACCAACTCCTCCCTTCGGGGAGAGGCCTCATCCACTAGTGGATTGAATATGGCTGTGATTTATTTATTTATATATATATATATATATATATAGTAATACAAAAAGAACAATTTTCAGAACAAAGCCATATTCCTACATTTATTACACAATGCAGGAAAGATCAAAGGAACTACTTCTGAGAAGTGACGTATTATAACTGAGAGTTCTTTTTGACGAAATGGCTAAGACTCACCTGATGATAGATGAACATCAGAAACGTGGCATGCAATCCAAAGACAATGTGAAGCATAATTAATTAACACGTTATATTAGTTTTTATAATGTTATTTTTATATCTAGAAAACTTACAGAGTAATAATTTGAGAGACTATGTAACTAACTCTTAAGGTGTCCGAAAGATCATTACCATATTATAGTCAACTTTGAACAAGATTCAACCTAGTATCTCAAACAGATAAACCTGTAATTTAACACGGATTTCCCACATTTCTAGGAAAATCTTGTTTTCATCACATTCTTTCGAGAAAAAAAAATGACTGAATACCTCTTTAAACACAATCCATGGGATCGTAAAAGTAAATAAGTGAAGGTTCCGCGACGTATTTTGTGTTAGAATTGAAATATGTTTTAATAAGCTATGTAACACCTTTCTTATGGAAATTTCGATCATATTTTTCCTTATTTCTAAACAGAAAGTAGCTCGCAAGGTCTTCACTGAAGTCCTTCACCTTCATAATGCCAGAAAATATGTTGAAGGGGATATTGAGTAATTTTTTTGAAGGAATCATATGAACCGACGATATTGCCTGAAAAGTGTGAAAATCCATGTTAAATTGAACGCTTATTTTGCAAGCTGCCGTAGCCAACTCCCTCTCCCTCTTAATGCTTATTTTTTCTATTAATTCACTCAACAGACACGCAATGCAGTTTAAAATCCACAAACATCCATGCCCCAGGCGTGATTCGAACCGAGATCGGCAACAGCCATTCGATTTACTCTATGCGACCACTTTTGAAAGCAAACTAATGTCCTAAATAGTGTAAGGAAAACCTAAATAGATTCATTTTTTAAAAAATAATTACATTATTATTCAGTTGTACATGTATATTTTGTATATTATCTAAGTATTCTTACAGTTGATGTCAACTTTATTTGACCGTTTCCAAAAGGAACCATTCTTCACCAATATTGAAATTCTTCACCACTATTCCCATTCCTTGTATTCCGTTGGAAAAGAAGATAGCTGGACTTGACGAGTTCTTCTCTTATTCAGAATAATGTTCCTGAAAGAAATATAAATGCATGTATAAACATACCAAAATCATTAAAATGTTAAATTATAAATATTGCATACCATGTGATAATTCTGTAATATATTTGCTATTCACTACTGGAATAATACACTAAACACTGTATTATTCCAGTACAGTGAACTCGAAAAACTGGCAACACTGAAATACGCACTAAGCCTACTAGGCAAAAGTAGAACGCCTGTGATGATCATTAATGTCAACTGCCCACAAATCAAACCACCAACACAGACACACAAACGCAAAAAGGTACCGGTAGGTAAAACTAGGCAATACATTCAACTTTGAGTACAAGGACTACTTTTACAGGGTTACCAACCACAATATCTCACCGGTAATTGGCCAGAGTAGTTAATTCAAGAGATTTAGAAGCTATTTAAAGTAAACACTAACTCCATCTGTCAACACTTCAAAATCTAAGACGAAAAGCAAGTTGATGTTTTCAAAATATAGCAAAACCCTGACTGATAGCCTACCTCAACTAAAGTTTAAACCAACGGAAATTATCTGAACGCAACAAATTAAGGTTAACGTTGTAGAACGTACTGTTTCTTACTTATATAATCACAAAAATATAAATATTTCACCTTTCGATTACCTTTAATACCATCCCAAGAATATATCCTGGTCCCACAAGCTAATTGCATGGCTTCAACCAAGGAAAATGTATTTAAATTGTATGTTAACAGGGTAAAGGCTTGATTTAATGTAAACCTGGATTATCACATTGTTACGTTATTAAATCATCAACTATAGCAAAGGAAAAGCACCACGAAAAGCTTAGTTCCCAAATAAAATTTATCTAACCTATTCCATGTATTTCTCTGGGTTAAAGGACATTTCTAGTTTAAAAGCACTTTTTACTAGCAAAACTTTAATAAATTTCTGGATCATACATAAAAGAACTAGCATCCGTATCACAAATGTTTTAAATAACTAGTATTTGTATCACAACTATTTCTGGGATTATTTCAGTCCGAACGAGCTTATTTTTACTGAGTCATGTTTGTGGGAATAATAGTAATATAATGACCTGCATTAAACTAACCTGTCTTTGCACGATTTCGCCTTCTCGGCATTATGTGATTGTGAAAATGAATATATAAATATTCTGAAATTAGTTCCATACATCGTGCGTTATCATAAAGTAGTTTATCTACTGTTTGGACGATTCCTCTACTGATAAAACGCTTTAAAGCCATCTACAAAGACGCAAATGTTTCCAAGCAGAAAATAAAGGAGCATACGTTAATAGATAAGGAGAGTAGGTCCGGATAGCACCCTGTCGAGTTTTTTTTTATTTCGAAGTAAAATTAACTTAACATGAAAATAAACACGGTGATATGAATATAATGATCTACACCATTCGCGTCTAAACAAATATCGGATTCATTTTACATTTTGGCAAGCATAAACTGTAAAATTTACGGGAGAAATTTAATATTTCAAATATATGTAGAAATGCAAACTATAATCGTTTCGAGTAACGGAAGTGTGAAATAAGAGTGATTGAAATGGATTTACTAGGGGCTATTTGGCTTCTTGCGCGCTGGAGGCAAGCACAAGCAGTGTGTTAAACGCCATGAACATCGCGTATGATGAAAAAAAAAAGACAGCAACAAAAGAACCCAACTCCTCTTCGCTTGCTAAAGGCCTTAAACAAAAATCAAATTCGAGTCCAAACGTAAGTTCAATGTGTGAAAAGAAAAACGTACGTATAGTGCATGAAGGAAATATTCAATATTCTACTTACAAACATGGAGCATTGCCCATTGTTTTATTTCCTTCCGTTGTAGTTTCTTCGCCTATCCCATTTTATGTCGAATCGGGTATTTGTCTGCAGACGCATTTCAGAATGTCTGCGAAGTTGTTGCCTTCTAACTTTGACAAGCTTATGGTCCCTAGAAATGCAAGATAAAGAAAATGTAAAACAATTGTTGAAGATACAGTAAAAATGCACACAGTTTCTCTACACACATAATATAGACAATGGTAACTGAGGAAAATCAAAGATAGGACTTTCTTTGGATACGTCAAGCTTTCCTTTCCAAACCTGGTTAACTTGAATTACCCTAATCTAACCTAACTGAAACGCTGTTAGTTAATAATCTGCGTAAGTGCAAAATATGATTTTAATTAAACGAGTGTAAACTGTACAAAATTCTGTTTACAAATATAACGCCCGATGGAAGCTAAATTAATACCCAGAAGCATTTCGAAACAATTGGAATACAAAACACTAGGCTGCCAACAGAATTTTCACTACATTCTTCGGCTTATCTTTAGTATACAGTTCGTCAGGCGTTCCATTTGGAACTATAAAAGGAGCAATCACAGACAGTGATTCCGCCAGACCCCACCCCTGTGTGGGATGTCACTCCTCCAAATCCTCAAGATCACCCCAACTTTAAATATTTTACGGGCAAAAATCGATAGAAACCGTGCAAAACTCCACTTATACCCTCCCAATTTTGGCTTTACACCCTCAAAACCAAAATCCTAGCGGAATCCCGTGTCACAGACGATATCTGTGAAAGACGATAAGCATAGCGTATAATGAAAAAATCTAACCTGGCTTTTCTAACCCGTCTTCGTTCAGTATCGCTCACTCGATATACTGTCCGTGGTTTTTGTAGCAACACATCAATGGTGATATGGAAATAAACAAGTTACTATTACGTAATTTTCATGATTCCGATACATGAACCTGTGTCTAATTTCCTTAGGAAAAATCACGCCCGACGTAAGCTAAAGTAACACCAAATAATTAATTACTGTACCCTCTAGTTGATATACACACATATCTTAATTGGGCGTCTCATACGTCGGGCATTCCATAAATGGAGTTCACAGATGTTGTCTGTTAAAAGTGATGTGCATCGCGTAAAAAACTTATTTCCACTTCACCACTGATGTTTTGCTACGAAAACCACGGACAGTATGTCGAGTGAGGGACAGCGAACGAATACGGGTTAGGAAAAGTCAGGTTGAATATTCATTTCATTATACGCGGTGCAAATCACCTTTAACAAACAGCACCCATGACTGCTCCATTTGTTTCCACATGGAACTCCCGACATATACTAAAGAGATGACGGAAATTATTTTGAAAAGAGTAGCCTTATTTTGTGAGCGATTTTAACGGAAGGTATTGATGTATAGTGACGTATGGAAAGCATACGCAGGCATTTTCATGTAACGGCCATGATATTTCGATTGTAAGTTTTGTTTGAGATTTTAAAGGGAGATTTGTGTGCATATCCGCGAGTGGCAGTGTTTAGGAGAAGAACAAAAAAAATGAATTGTGAGGAGCTTTCCGTCAGCACACAAACGATAGTGTGTGTAGCGTGCCAAAAAGTATGAGTCGATCCTGGCAACCCTCAGAGTCCCGAGACCGCGTAGCCGAAAGAACGGCAACAATTTTTGGGGAAAACACTGACAGGTCGTAAACCCACTAGCCCGTGGAAACATCGCCCAACCAGAGAATGGATCAAAATAAAATAGTATTCCACGGAACCCATGTGGTCAGCGCCGGGTCACTAGACCACTCGCTCATATATGTATTACACAGCATTTTTATTATTCTTTATTCATGTTGTAACAACTTAATTTTCTTAATTGAAATAAATTGTAAAAAACAAAAAAAAAACATCAGATTAGGTTACACTAAAGATGCATTCTCTGCTCACAAACCATAGAAATAGTTATCTAGTAGGGTGGAATATTAAAGTGAAGCAAAGATTAGTTTACAGTGTACAGGCACACACAAGGAAAGAAGTACAGTAGAAGCCTAAAGTATCGACCTTGCACTTACGTCCATCGCTATACAAGGTGCAAACTGAAACCAACGTTTTGATATTTAAACAGGTCGACATAAAAAGTAAACTTCACAAAGCAACGCACTTCCTTCCGTATGAGCAGAGATTACCCTTCACAATAATCACCGAGACTGTACCAGGAAAGGCAGGACTAACTTTGGATTGCACTCAACTCAGCTTTTCACCATAAAACACCACTAAACTGTATTTACCACTTTCTTGTTATATTATTGCTGAACACAATATCTTGCAAAAATTCGTTATTTTATCTACTAAATTCAGGAGAAAATTAATTATATTCAAAATCATTCTTACTCACACAGAATTTTTAATTTTACAAACACAAATTGCTTAAGAAAGATACTGCAAATTAACTCTGTCAGTTGTTTTGTTGTGGTTAGGAACAGAAAGTCAGAGTTAGTAAATTTCCAGTATACACACCTTTAGCTTGAAATTAGGTTTGTGATAATTTGTTCCAGATCATATTCGAAAGGAAAGTTATTCAATTTTGAGTTACAAAAGCATATGAATTTACAAGAACACCCTTGTGGAAATAAGTGAACACAGATACAACAACTAGAAATTGATTAAATACTTAGGTATTACTTTAGCTTACATCGGGCGTAATTTTTCCGAATGAAATATTTCACAGGTTCATGAATCGGAATTATGGTAATGTAACGCCATGGTGACTTGTTTATTTCCAATATTACCATTGATGTTTTGCTACAAAAGCACTGACTATATGTCGAGTGAGCGATAGGGAATACCGACGGGTTTGAAAAATCCAGTTTCGATATTTCTTTTTCATCATACGCGATGCAAATCACCTTTAACATACACCACCTGTGACTGATCCATTTATGGTTCCAAATGGAACGTTCGACTTATATAGAGACGCCAATACTTATATGACAGAGACATTGTAAGTGTTAATAAAAGTTCAATCTGTACACAAAAAAGTTAGTTTGCGAGTCACTTGTCCAATTTCGAACTGTGATAAAAAAAAATAGCGAATAGAGGTTTAGCAAATGAAGCGCAATCTATCTGGTACCTTCGAGTCACTGGGCTAGCGCCCTAACCCACACGGCTACCAGATAGGCTGTGTGCATCGCGTATAATGAAACACAATATCGAACCCGTCATCGTTCGCTATTGCTCACTCGACATACTGTCCTTGATTTTTTTAAACAAGACATCAATGGTGATGTGTGCACCGCGTATAATGAAAAACAATATCGAACCTGGTTTCGTTCGCTGTCGCTGACTCGACGTACTGTCCGTGATTTTTGTAGCAAGACATCAATGGTGATATGGAAGTAAGCAAGTCACTATGACGTAACATAACCATGATTCCGATTCAAGAACCTGAGACTTATTTCATTCGAAAAAATTAAAGCCGATGCAAGCTAAAGTTAAACGTTTGTAACTCAGTCCTCTTATTGTGGACTTTGCTCTGTTCCAAATTCACTTTACACAGTCTGCGGTATTGGTCAAGTACTGTTTACTGGTCGTTTACTGGTACGGTCACCTTCAATTATAGAATACTTTTAAGAATTCTTTGTTAAATTACTGCGAAAATAGATTACGTAGACATACTAAAATTTTAACATAACCTCTTTACTCGTAAAGAAATGTATAAGTTAAATTTAGGTCTCATTCCTCAATAAAAGCCAGGATCCAAGAATTTGTCAAAACTGAGTCATCATGCAATAAAGAATAATTAACGATCTACTTCATAACTGTAACATATACACTACTCATAATGTTACTCACCTTGATATGTCCTGTTCTAACTCTTCAATATTGCAAACACCTGCACATGTCAAGATAAGCAAGAAATATGGCGGACCCTCCAAGAGTCCGAAGATAGCCGAGTAAAACCGAAGTCGTGCGCTCGTGACTTCACTCAGAAGTACAGTATAGGTTCAGCGGTACGATTTCAATCGAGGTTATAAACTGTACTTCCGATTTGTATTCATGCTGTCAATAACGAAAGAAAAGTTCATGTACTTCCAAAATTTCCTGTTCAAGTACTTGCAAAACACGACGAGACGCATATTTCTTGTATTGTACTTCTGTTTTCGTAACAACAGCAGTACAATCCGCCACTTTCTGAAGTACTGTTTTAAGGGTGTATAGACAACAAAACATAACTGTAATTACATCATTGCCTTCAGTCCTGTAGTACCCTTACTGCAATGAAAAGTCGTCGCTGAAGTTCCAATATCTGCTATGTGCATTTAAACGTTTTTTTTTCTGCAGAGCAATATAATATGATTTTAAAGTTATCTATTATTTTTACTTAGTTCGATATTAATGAATGTTAATTGTCGCTAGCAATGGGAATATCTATTAGCAAGTATAATCTATTCAATTTCACCAGGAAATATTCTGAAAGTCTTATTTTTCACATAACAGGAGTTACGGAACCAAGCACATAGCAGATAGTTTTTTTTTAAATTTAGAACTGTTGTATGAAATAATTTATATATAGATGTGATTTTAAAAGAAGGGGAGTGTGTTTCTCTTCCGAATAAGACCAAAACACAATTTCGAACTTTCAAGCACATCGTAGGTATTGCAAATTCAGCAACGAAGTGCTATTCTATGGTGAGGGCTAAGTTCACGGTTACCCTCGCCATACTTAGAAACTAACGAAAACCACATCACTAGATAAACTTTCGTTAGTTGAGGCCATCTTCTCGTTAGTTGACGTTATTTGATCATCACAGCGAATATTTTAGAGTGACCCTATGGTGAGGGCTAAGTTCACACATACTTAGAATGGTCAGATCGAAATGAAAACCACGCCATTCGATAGATTTTCGTTATTTGACGTTAGTTGAGGCCATACGTGCTTCTGGACTAAGTAGAAACATGCGTTGCCCGATGCTAAGCGACTTTTATTTTTTCAGTTACCTCGTTTTTGCCTTTTACATATGCTCCCTAGTACTATTTAAATTTGTTTACTTTCTCTATGTTATCTTTCTTAATTGTTATGTATCTACTTCCTTCATTCTCAGTATTTCTGCGTATCATGTATTTGTTTTCTCATTTTTTACTTGTAGACTAGTCTCATCGCACGCTTCCACTAATATATCGGTGTTATTTTGTAGTACATCTATATAGTCCCATATTAAATCTACATCATCCGCTTATACGTACAGTTGATTCAAGCCTTGCAATGTTAGTCCCTGTTTGTCCTTTCCTTATTTTCTGAATCGTATATTCTAACGCAAAGTTAAACAGTAAATGTGGTAAGTCATCGCCTTGTTTCAATCCATTGCGAATCTCGAAACTATCTGACATATTGTAATCCATCCGCACTCTGATTATGGACTCGCCGAGACACATCTTCACTAGTTGAACAAGTTTTTTTCGGAATTGCAAATCGTACTACCATGTTGTATAGTTCCTGCTTTCTGATGGAATCATATGCTTTCTTGTAGTCAATTAATAACTAGTGAACAGTCCCATTGCGTTCCCATTTCTTCTCTAAGATTTGTCTCAAGACAAAAATTTGTGATCTCCAATACGTTTAAGCTTAGGCGAGTTATCACGATATTACTCAGTACTTTGTAACATGTTGGGAGTAAAGAGATTCCGCGGTACTTATTACAGTCCGATTTATCGCTTCTTTGTAAATCGGAACTATTATTGAGGTTTTCCATTCCTTTGGGAGCTCCTCCTTTCTCCATATAACACTTACTTATCAATTTATGCAGTTCCTTGATTAGTACCGTTCTTCCTGCTTTAGTTACTTCGGCTATAATATTGTATATTCCTGGTGATATGATTTTTTTTCAATTTGTCGATGTTTCGACCTCGAACTTGCTACGTTCGGGTACCTACGGTTCTGCTGTATAGATTTTAAATTCCTTTGTTTTTCTCCGTTGCGTACATTAAGAAGTTTGTTGAAATAATTTTTCCACACCGATAATTTTAGAAGGATCCGCTTAGAGATCACCGCGTTCATTTCTAATCATCCATAATCTAGACTTGTAACCTTTCCTTAACGAGTTTACGACTTTGTGCAGATCTCATACGGAACTCATCTTGTCATTTTCCTCTATCTCTTGAATATTTTGTGTCAGATATTCTCGCTTTTTGCTTCTGAACCCCGTGTGGCGTTGTATTTCGCGTTGCTGTAATGGTCGGTATTTGCTTCGCTTCGGTTTCCCATGAAGCTTAAGGCATTCTTCGTCAAACCAATGCTTGTTTTTTCACCTCAACGTTCCTTCTCTGTGCCGTTCACGAATTGCCTCCCCACATCTTACCTTCGTCAATTTCACTGTTAATGCCATCTTTATTACTACTACAGTCGGCTAAGACTTCGAGCCTATTTGAGATTTCGAGTTGGTAATCTGCAATTACTCTCAGATTTTCTAATCATTTAACTTCGAATTTCAGTTACTTTCATCCTTTTCCTTCTCTATTCGCGATACATATTTTTTTCCCCTAATTTTGTTTTCACTAACTGTGAGTAGGTGTCACTTTGCGCTCCTCTGTAAGAACTAACGTCCATTATGATGGCGCGTCTTCGTCTATCTACTAATACATTATCAAGCTGATTGAGAGTTATGCCATCCGGAGATTTCCATGTTTTCAAAGTACGTGATCGTTACTAGTAACTTGTTCGAGATCGCAAAAATTACCAGTTTTTCTGCCTTCGTGTTTGTGATTTCGTGAAGGTTGTATTTGCCTATAGTAAGTCTATAGTTTTCCTTACTCCCTACCTTAGCGTTGAAATCACCTAATTTTTGTATTCTACTTCGGCAATCGTTCAAACATTTTTTTCTAGTTCCTCGTAAATTGCACCTTTGACGTTATCATTATCTGTCTCGATCGGTGCATAGGCATTTATTAAAACCTGGTTGCCCCATTCAATACGTATCTTAACGTAAGATAGTATTTTGCTTACGAACTCTATATTCTACACCCTCAGAGGGGCACTGTTCTTAATGAGGAATGTTGTACCGAAATCCTGAGACTATGTTCCCTGGTAGTTGAAAGTGTCCTTGCTCTGTCGGATGCTATCTTGTTCCCTCCCACCAGACTACCTTCATCACTAATATGTCCTACTAATATTTTTCGGTCACGCGTACCCCACCTGAGGAGCGCCTCTTTTGTATAACTTTCGTACTTTCCACGTTCCTATTCTAAGGTGTCTCTAAATCCTGTTCTTGGAGCCCTCTGAAGCAGTCCCGCCCGGAGATCCAAATGAGAGACTGTTTTACCTGCGGAATATTTTACCCCAGGAGAATCCATGAACCATCTCTTACTATATATTGATATGATTTAGCCGTGTTGAGTGTCAGCTCTACGACCTTGCAGTAAAGCCAGACAGTCAAGATGTAGTACTTTGTCCATCGTCGTTCACCTTCAGCCTAAGGGTGGTAATGGTGGAACTGCTTCCCTTCACCATGATATTTATGTTCAGGATTATTTTCCCCTAACCTTTGTAAGTCCCTCTACTAACTGCAAATACTGGTTAGGTTCGGCCCGAAATATTTACGATACCCACTATAATTATCTGGTTGGCATTTCCTATCTGCCGCGTGGGGAGATGTCTGGTGGGAGACCAGTAACTCTAACCGGGGAATAAGTGAAAGAATCATTCAAATCTACGAACGTTATAATCTGGTTAGTTCGTCTATCTGAGAACTTTCTGATAGCACTAATCGTATTACAAACGCTTGTATTTTTTAAGAAATAAAGATATGTAGTATATATGTCCTTGTTACTTTTATAGATAGATTGGTAGGTAGGTAGGTGGATTGACAGATAAAGAGAGGGGAACGGACTCATATACCAGTTCCCAAAAGAATATTTTGAAAGTATTAACTTTAGAACGAATCATATCATTCTTCAAGCTTTCCGTCTAATGACACATTCCCTACCTGAACCGACTAATATAATAATAATTTTAATTCCAGCTAACGGTTTCAATAGCACAAATAGCACGGAGACTTTTTCGCTAAAGCTTAAATAGACTACTCAATAGTCACCTAGTGTTGTAAATTTATTGCCAAAATTTCATTCTTTCTTAGTAGCAAATATAGTAAAAATTTCAATCTCTTTGAAGTGCAATATAATTAGTTCATGGATGCCATTTAGCTTCTCCGAGGGAACAGATTTTCCTATATGAGACAACGTTGCTTTGAAGCACGAGGTAAAATATAGTTTTACAATCCAAACTTCAGGATAGTACCTAATAGTGAATAGTGATTCTATTTCCTCTATCTTACGTCTTCTCGTTCTGAATTGATAAGATTACCTCAATTGATATATTGCCAAAGTTAGGAAACCTCGAACTGATACTCAAGTTTGTTACGAAATTAAGAGCAAAGAAATGCAGGTAACAGTTTAAAACATACAGAAGCACGGATATAATGCATTCCTTTATGCTTGTTATTATATTAAGTAATATTATAAATTTAATATTCTAACCAAAACATCCCTAAAATATTTAAATCCTAGGATTTCCTTTGAAACTTCTCCTTACAAACCCTTATCAGAATGTCATTCACTCTCCCTTTGTATACAAATTTACATGACCTTCATTTCATGGCCATACGGAATGGAACGATCAAATTACAGTGAAACATTTTTTCTGAAACAAACAAAAAGTGACTTACCTGTGTTTTGAATTGATTTAACAAATAATCTGATGATTAATTGCAATGGAACATTTCGACAATAAGTCATCTTTATTTATATTTCATATGAACTGCTAGAAATTCTGCTACAAAAGTATAGTTCGATACGTAGGTGAATTACAACATATATTGTAACTCACTTCTCATAAGACGGACGACAAACTGACGTTCTAACTCACAGAAAACTAGCTCCTTTCTCCCACCCTTGAACGCTCTTGTTTTCTCTTGGTAACCTTCGAGTTAACATTTTCCCAACTCGACTAAATCGCCCACTTCCCTCGTCAACTGACCTAAAAGTACGTAAAATCCCATCTACTTTGATCTTTGGTTAAGAGATAACGTATATAAAGCAAGGTAAAATATTTTGATGTCGCCCTATAACATTTGAAGTTGCCAAAACTCGCTTCCAGAAGTTCATTTAAGGTAAGAAACATTATTTCATCAACATAGCCTCAAATTCCAACCATCAAAAACAACTTTGACTTAGAATTTCTTACAAACTTTCGAGAATTCAGAAAAAATACCGAAACTTTGGACGCAGAATTTTCTTAGGATATGAACTCTAAACGCTTATACAGGACCGCGCTTAGTTAATTGTATTCTTCCATGTACAAATAAGTGTTTTGAGCAATCTTTCCTTCCCGTGTAAACATCTTAGTTTAAATCAGTTTACTTTTATAAAATACTTTGTCTTAGATACAAGTTAAGGAAAGCTAGTTAAATTCGTTCTACACGACAAGAGGGCCACATCTTTTATCTATTATGAGACACAACGCGCAAATCGAATATCAGTACGTTAGTCACGATTCTTAACGCACTAATACCTTTCGTAACCAAAATAATTCTGTGCATAGGTTCAAATCTTTATTTCGTCTACTATTATTTTAGGAACGATAATTTACTGAAAAATATACCAAACGATCATTATCGAAAGGAACTAAGCGAGAAGAAAATATTATTCTTATTTCAATTCTTCTTCTTCTTTTCTTCTTCTTCTTCTTCTTATTATTATTATAAGAAAATGTTCCTAATCTCATTTGATGAATTTTAATATTAATTTCTAATGTGTCTTGGTAGCATGTATTTGTGCCTAATTTGTGATAAACATTGCCAAGCCTACCAATTTTAGCATATTATCTTCAAGTAGACTCTCTACTAAAGGACGATAGAAAATTCGAAGCTAACAAGTGAGTCCACTGCAAAGAGGTCGAAGAAATAATTGTTAATCTTTAAAAGTAGAAATGCTGAACACAAGAAGATATAAAATTAAGATATAATTTTACTATCAAAATTGTTCCACATGTCTCAGTCAGAGCACAAATTTCTCGTTCTCTCAAAACTATCACCAACATACGTGAAGATAGAGACATTTCCTTGGAACGTCTTAGATGGTACACCTATATAAACCAGATCTTTCGGTAAAATCCATTTCTCGAAGAAACGCTGCACACGTTTAAGGTGTTAGATAAAAAGAAATATTTTTTTCCAAAGAAGCCCAGAATGGATTGAAGAAAATTCTAACTTGAAGAAAGAATTCAAGAATCAAATTTCAAAACCCATTACAATTCACATATTGTCAAGTATTTTAATAGAAAACATAACGACATCCAAAAAATACTCAGTTCCATTACTTGCACAGTAGATGCCAGTGAAAGGTAGAAAATGAGTAAGATTTTCTTGGTTTTTATTTATAGGGTTTATACAGTACTTGAGCATTTTGCATTTACCAACCTCTAACCCAAGTGAAATCACTAACTAGCAGTTTAAAACCTTAGAATAATCGTTCTTGGTCAGTCATCGAATACAAAATATACCATTCAAATATTCATCATTCTTAACGAATTGTACATCGTATGGATATATGAATCATCAACCAAATATTTTATGTCCAAAAACAGAATTCAAACCCAGGATATCTGTGTTTACTCAACGTGCTTCTGAGAATATAGTGTTGCAACGTACTAGTGAGAAACGATACGTGCTCAGCCGCAATATGGTTGACAGCACTTCTAAGTGTCTGAAGAAGCTAGTTAATCTGAAAAAGCTTTTGTAGTCATTGCACATAGACTAATTATCAGCTGATCATAATCATACCAACCGACAAAAGACATTTTAAAATATCAGCTTCCATCTGTGGTACAGGAAACAATCAAAACTAACCCCTAAATTTTCATCCCGGAGCGAATCTTCCAAATAAAAATGTAGAACGAATCACTTATAAGATACTTAACGATCCTAATCACTGATCATTCATCATCCAGACACTTCAAACTCACCTCTTATGAAGTAATCGCACAGGATTAACATGTCCGGAAGCAAATCGGACCATCAAATAAATAACTCCGATCGTGGAACGACTGACAATCATACTTCCAATCGTCCAACACCAGAATCTCTTCATGCATACCTCCTCACAAATTTTACACAAGATTTCAAACACAAAGGTACTTCTGAACAGGGTTCTTCTACATGAACCGCGAGCCAAAATATTTCAAATAATTCCAACAAGGAACGGCATCATCATAAGGTCTCCTGACTCTACTGTAACCACAACATTTTTTTCATTTTTTTTTTCATTTTGGGACCCACCTTCCACCCCTGTCTCTATGCATTCTTTGCACAAAATGGGTTGTGCACTTCCAAGGGCGTGCAGCACGAGCAGTTGTTAGCTCTTCCCATTTTGGGACAGACAGTCCCTAGAGATTCTCGGATTGCCGGTGTTCCGACAGTCCGAGAAGCTCCTTTGTTCCCTCAGTTTTGAACTCGGGTGGTGCGGGACGGACTTTGGACCAGAATGTTCTCATGGTCTTTATTCCTAATTTTGGATTTTTTTTTCTTGGGGGGGATGCCCTACCATTATCTTTTATTTGCAATTTTATACAGAAAAAATTTAACATATAGAACAACACACATACACACAAGGACAGCACAACCTAGACGTCGACTCAAGATGGCTTCCTTTTCTTTTTCTGAAACGATAAGAAAAAGGGGGAGGGAAATGAAGCTGGACTGCAACGTAAGTATTACTGGAATTTTCTCACAAAGTTTTTCCTTTACTCACGAAGTTTGTCTTGTTCCTCAAGTCACCATCACATCACACACACAACACTTACAGGCTAATATATTTTAAAATGCTTGAATGTTTGTGTCCCGGATTCCAGGTCACTCACATTTAGTTTCTGTTTTTTTTATATTTTTTTTTGCATTCCTGTTTCAATCTATTATATTTGGCCTCCCGTCACCACTCACACACACGCACACTACTACTTGAGCGTCTCTTGCTGCTGGATTCCTGCAGCAAGGCACCCACCAGGACACCGCTGGTTTCCAGCGGTCACACACTCGCTCACTATTACGCACTTTCACTGATCTTGATTTTGTGCACTATTGTTGATTTAGTTATTATTTTAATTTTTCTCTTTTTTTAATGGAGTTTTGTTATAGGTTTAGTTTGCTTACGTTATGTATTTCAGTTTCGGATTGTTCTAGAACCCGGATTGTTCCATACCGCCTGCTGATAGCGAAGCTCACGCTCGTCGAACCGGCCGCGTAAACTCGCCTCGCCCGCGAGGTCCGCGTCACGTTCCCCTCCATGCGGTATCAGCTCCCTAATCTGTTTTCTATTGGTCAGCCTCTGGTCTTCGCCGCGCCTCCGGATATAAATTTCCTTCTGTGATATTCTGTTACTTTTTGGGTTATCTCCTGGAGAACAATCGCCAGTTCTGGTGTTCTCAGAACTTCAGCGATTTCCCTATCCTCCAGGAGAGTTCTTTGTTCGCCAACCAGGTCCCGTAATCTCCACGTCGAGCTCCATCCTGCCAACCACGTCCGGTATTATACTATATAATCCTCTAGCTTTCGGGCATTCTTGCCATAGATGCTGCCATGCATTGATTAGTATTTCCTGCACATCCTGCTTGTTGTCCACAGGAGCATGTAGTATCCTAGTGACTTTTTCGTTATTCTTCTTTTTGATCCAATACATAGCACCAAGCTTTTTGACTTGTAGGTGCAATGGCATGGTTGCTGCAGCCACCTGGAGTGCCTGCACCGGCGTTGTTCTGTATGCTCCTGTGAGTCTTATCAGAAATTGCCTTTGAGCACGGTTTATTGTTTGACTTTGTCTGACATCGTCCATCCGGTGGCTCCAGACACTGGCGGCGTATCCGACTAAAGATCTTATGATGACGTCATGGTACAGCTTAACAATTTTTATCGGTATCCTTAGTTCTTTTGTCGCAATGTTTACTAGTTTATGTGCGATTTTGATTGCTTTGCTTGATATCAATTCGGTGTGTTTTCTGAAGTTTAACTTTTCGTCAAGTGTTATTCCTAAATATTTAAAAGTTTGTACTCTCTTAATTGTTTTATTATTAATTTTGATTATAGGTCCTCTGTTAAGATTAAGTTTTCCTTTAAATAGTACAAATTTTGTTTTCTCTGCTGAGACTGTTAATTTATTATTACTGCACCATGACGCCATTTCTCTTGTGACGGCATTAGATTTCCTTTCTATCTCCAATCTGCTGTTTCCTTTTATTACCACCGCCAGGTCGTCCGCAAACCCTACCACCCGTTCTACCTCTTGTAGTTCATTAAGCATCTCGAGACATGGCTGGAAGGTTAGGTCCCAGAAGATCGGCCCCAGAATCGACCCCTGAGGACATCCTCTTGTCGGTCTTTTGCCCACAACTCCATCGGATGTACTAACTTCTATTCTTCTATTAGAAAAATAGTATTTAATCACTTTCCAAATGTTTGTGTGAATTTTTAGTTTTTTTATCTCTCTCATTAGAGCTGGCCACCATAGGTTGTCGAACAACCCCGCTATGTCAAAGAATATTCCTATAGTATATTTACACTCGTCATTATTAAGTTGCTGAATTTTGTTACAGAGCTCGTTGATGGCGTCTTCAGTAGATTTATTTTTCCTAAAACCAAATTGTAAATTGCATTCATTAATATTTGGCCTTTTATTATTTATCTTCGCTGCGATTACTTTTTCGAATATTTTACTTACGACGTTTAGCAGGCAGATAGGTCTATATGACTTAGGGTTTGTTCTATCCTTATCCTCGCCTTTCAGGAGTATAACCAGCTTTGCCTTCTTCCACGTGTTTGGGAAGATTCCTTGTTCTAAGCATTCGCGAAAAAGTCTTACGAGGTATGGAGTACAGAGATCTTTGTTTTCTTTATAGATTTCGCTCTTTATATCATCTGGGCCTGGGGCCTTTCCATTTCTAAGACTTTTTATAGCTTGTTCAACGTCCCAGTTTGTAACGTTGAGCTCTTCATTATTTTCTTCCTCTCGCTCGGGGTTATAGGTCATGGATGCGTCCCTTGTGAGTGTATTCTGCTCATTATCCTCATTTTCTAAATCATCGGGGAACAATTTTGCTAAAAGTAACTCTGTAGTATCCTTCCAGCTGGTGGTAAACTGCCCATTATCGTTTTTCAAGGTGTTTAGGGTGCCCCTCGTCTTTATTTTACTCATCACAATCTTGTAGGGTGTTCCCCATGGGTCTAGACTAAGATTATCCTCTACGAATTTGTTCCAGGTTCTTTTTTTGTGTTCGCGTAGCTCTTTCTCGAACTGTTGTTTGATTTCCCTATACTTGTTTAGTCTGCTTTGCCTCAACTCGTGGTCTCCAGCCGCTCTGTAACTTCTTCTAGCTGCTTTTGTTTTTCTTTTTAGTTTATCTAATGCCGCTGTCCAATACGTTTTCTTCTTTTTAGTTCCACCTTTTTTTATTTCGGATGGAATATTACAGTTTATGTCAATCTGTGGTAAGTGTAGTTTGTTATTAACTTTTTTCCAGTTTATTTTGTTTACATTATATTTAAATGTCTTCTTCATCCTCTTCACGATCTTGTTGTTTTAGATTTATGTTAAATCCGATGGCGTTATGGGCACTCGTTGTTGCATCTTCTACGACTCTCCAATCCGTTAAGTGATTATACACGTTTCCCCCGGACAAGGTTACAACGATATTTGACTCCGCCCCAGCCCTGCCCCTAAATGTCGGCGGTTGTCCTTCTCTATTGTGGATGTTTAGGTTAAACTGTTGGATCATCTCTTCGAAAATTTCTCCATTACCGTCAGATCCGGGGCAGTGCCACAGCGGGGACTTTGCATTCAGATCCCCCAAAATCAGTATATCCCTATTATTAAAAGTATTCAGAATATTCTCCAGTCTCATTACAAACATCTCGGTCGGAAGAGAGAACTGACAGTAAATATTGACCACTAACAGCTTTCTCTTATTGTAACCACAACAATAAGAAATAAAAGCAGTTTTGAAATATTCGACACCCACGCTCAACTCACACCAATGAACAGCAAACATCCATCAAAACGACCGCCTCCCCGAACTTGTATGCTTTCTGTCGTAATTCGTGACGTTGATCCTGATATCTTGGACTCAGAGGCAGACCAGGAATTGCGACCCGAACGTCACACTGTCACTAAATGTATCAGAATTGAAACCATTCAAGGAAATCTAAAACACTCAGAGTACTGGCTGTTCACACCAGCTCAGGGAAGCTCACAGCGTGCTTACCAATCACAATCCACTATAGATAACCCTGTTGCATTTGGAGATTTCCCCCACAGAATGAGATGCAAAGTTGAACCAGCACTTACTGCCGTTAATATGTGAACACTGTCAGCCACACAAATGTGGTAACACTCCAGCTTCTGGATACTGTTCACTTGCTCAGGAACATATGACAAAAGACTGTGCGAACTTACAAAATCCACCTAAATGTGCCAACTGTGACGAAGAACATCCACTTTCAGTTATAAGTGTAGAGGACGTCCTACAATATAGGTACCCAAACAAACCTCCTTACATAGTCCACTTACGTCTTCCAGAAGAACCAACACCTCCTCAGTCAGTCCGGCAACCAATTATCACAGAGCAACTGCTACGTTTCTTAACCATCAGTCTTCAAAGCCTCTTTCTTTTAAGAGGGAAAAAGCCTAAAAATTTGAATACGCTGCCATAAGAAATCTTCAAACTCATACTTTACCGTATTTACTCCGGACCTTAGGTCCACTTCTCTAACCCACATCCCAACACCTTCTAAACAGCACCATAATCATCACTGACTTTTCATATTATTCATCCTTCAGTACCATTTTTGCATACTGTATCACGAAGGGACAATCCGTCTATCATAAATTCTTAGAGTAACTCCTAGCAAAGCAGATTTATCAATTATGACCTGTACTATCCATAAATATCGAGACGTTAATTACACTTCATGCTCATCATTTTATTAATCACCCAATCACAATAATTATAAGCTCATAGCTTATAATACCCAAGATAATGCATTGATGCTAGTAAATTAATGCTATCTCTACTGATACGTTAGTTTGAAAGAATATCTTTAGAAATAAAATCCAAATAGTTCTAAGGGTTTTTTAAAACAAAAGTGGGGGTCTTAGCAGAGCAGGAAGATATTCAAAGTAAACAAAAAAAAATACAACATGGAAGGAAATGCTTTCTCAAATTATTTTCAACATCTTTTTTTAAAATGAAAAGAATGGAGACATGATTTCTTCTCATTCAGTTGGTAGACTCTACCGAATTTACCCTCCAGTGCAGAAGATTGTAGACTCAAGTTTGCAGAAAATGGCAGAGAAGTACACTTGTAAATTTCGAGAACTTCACATGATAAGCAAATTCAAAACTCATATTTAAAAAGGATTTAAAGTCAAGGGTCAATATGTTGTGTTGTCCACGTATGTTGTTTCAGTGTTGCCAGATTTTTTTAAGTTTCGGAAGTAGAAAAGCGTGTATGTTTTCTAACAAACTTTTCATATCATTCCATTTATTTTCTGATTTTCATATTCTTGGCTTTCTATGATACATTCTCGTTATATGCTATTGGTTGAAGAAGAAACACCCTCTCAATATCAGGTAGATTAACGCCTAATACATCCACCAATCAACGTACGAAAGCTAGCATCGAAATGACCTGGGCTTTATCCCTGCTTCACCCTAGTCCGTCGTAGCCCTAGTCCTTTGAATCTGATATCTGTAACTTTAGTATTGCATGGGATATCTTCTATGGTGAGTCAACCGTTTCACAACGACTAAGTTACAATATCCACATTTTCACGATGATCACGCTGATATCACTGGCAACAGTTGTGCCAGGAATTTCAGTGTAAAACCAAAGGAATTATTTATTTTATCAAAGTTTACAAAAGTATTAAACCTTTGATGGGAGGAAAAAAATATATCCTAATTTGACGTAAGCAGATCTGAATCAAAATGTGAAATCCGTTTCTCTGCCTATTTTGATTCAGATCTGCTTACGTCAAATTAGGATATAATTTTTTCCTCCCATCAAAAGCTTAATACTTTTGTAAACTTTGATAAAA
>JAGDQP010028318.1:5121-21683 GCA_022664845.1 Lepisma saccharinum | reverse complement strand
CATTTTACAATACTTATTGTGTATTTTGCAGTATTTATGAAGAATACTGCAAAACAAAGCAATCTTGATTTGAATGAAAAAGAAACAAAACACAAGACTAGAACTGTTTTTGAATAAGAAATTACAAAGAAAAAAGATATAAATTTCACTTTTCTGGCAGAAAAAAGGGCCAACATCAAATGTATAAGTCAAACTGATTATCCTTGACACAATAGAATATTTTGTACCAAATTAGCATTAAAAGTAAAAAGAGATTAAACCTTTAATTAACCAAGAAAATTAGGAAAAACGTACTAACTGTTAGTAACAACAATCACTTCCTACTCTTTTCACACAAATTATTACATCATAATACTTATTGTTAATATTTATAATAGCCCAATACGAAAAACTTACGTTGCACTCTACTCAACGTTCTCCAAAACACTAGCGTCTCCATCTACTAGCTTTTGTTTAAATCACTCTTTATACATCTACACACAGAGCGACAGCAGTCTGTCGTATTTAATATATACTGTAAGTCATATTGGGTCCCCGTATCTTAAAGTTTTGTACCGCATCTAGGCTTCAGACCCAGCCTGACCCGGGAACCTGGTTTGTACCCGGTTACTCGGAATACAAAGCAAATTTTTTCATTATTGAGAATGACTCCAATAAAGTTCAAAATTGTTCCGAAAATTCTCTCTATTTGCATAAGTATCCAGTAAATACAAGCATCGTTATATTAATGGAAGGACATAAACGAGCACAAAAATCGAAATACCTGGTAATTGCACCCACAAGAAGACGACATTTATTCCTGCCTTGTAATCAAGGGATGCCGGGTCCGATTCTCTGTAGGGATACAAGCGGTTCGAAGCCCTCGTTAAAATGTAGGTCCTGTCCTCAGAAGTTTAACAGCTCGTTTAGGACGTCAATAACAATTCAAACAAACAAACGACATTGATTCCTCCAGATTTGAAGACGCTTCTTCCAAATGTGACCATGTCAAATTAAATTCTTATATTTTTAACTATATTTACTGAAATACATGATTTCAACTTGAATTTCCCTCTTTTCGAAGACCCCAAAACCAGTAGCGACTATGAATCTATTGCCACAGGCGGACAAAATAAAAACATAAGACTTCCGGAAAATTCAAAATATTGTGGCAAGAAGATTTATATTTTTCCATGAGGTAGCTCATGACGTAGGCATTCACGTAGAGTCATCGAAAAACGTTAAGCTTATCGAATCAGCACAAGCATTCACGTGCAGAAGTAACGAGGAAGTCGACGTGCTTTTAGCAATAGCAATAATAATGCTTGCTTTTGTAATTCCTTTTTGTCTCCCAAGTTAGAATTCAATCATTGCACCGAACAAGAAAATGATGTTTATTCCTTGTATTTTCGCAACCGTATTCCTTTGTGTTGCATAACCTTGTCACGAGTTGATCCAGAAAAGAATTGAACTTGGTAGTAACCGTACACGTTGCCTTTCTCGTTACTGTGCAATCAGTTCAGTGTGACGTTGTGCAAGCTATTGTAAACAGGAGTGAATGACGAAAGTTCTTCGACTTCAGTGTTAAAGGTGGGGAGGGGGGATATAGCCCTTTTAAAGGAGAAGATACTTTACTAGGAATAAGCTTATTGTAAGAAACCAGTACTGAAACACTTGAAGTAGTATTTCCGTAGGGAGATACGTATGTATGCCATTGTGCTGTAAGGGTCATAACATTCAATTTATCTTTGAAACAATTTAATAACAGATTCAACATTTTCCAATGCGATTTTTTCAATACCAAAGATTTTGTCTATATTTAGCATTTCAAGAGTACAGCTAACTTTCCTCGAATTTACTAGAATCTAATACAATCAAGCGTCTTAAACTTCTAAAATGTACAGAATTTGTGTTGCCAAAATACAGCATACGAAATTATAGATCAATTTATTTTACAGTAGATAGAGTCTTGCTTATCCAACATAGACCGACAGACCGTCGGATAAGAGAAAATGTCGGATAATAAAGAAGTATTGAAAAAAAGCCTATTAAATGTCAAACTATGTTATAATTTTACACATTACGAACCTAATAATCATGTTTTACAATAAAACAGGAAAAATTAACAATTTCATCAGTTATTCCATACTGATCATTATCCTTCATGCACTGAATGACAGACACATGAGTCATAGTGTAGACGTGCGTTCCATTCGGGAGCAACAAAAATAGACTACGTTCACAGCTTACAGTTCTTGTTGCCAATTGATGCTCTTTACGATGGTATGTTGGATAATAAGGAATGTAACATAAGCGAAGGTCGCATAAATGAGACTCTACTGTATTTTGAATATCATATTCTAACTATTGGTTTTTTGTTTGAAGAACTATTTATATATTCAGCAGTTACTACAATTCAGTAAGGACATTTAAGGTGCTCAAATGCAAAACGATGAAAGTGCACCAAAACAAGAGAAAAAGTTGACCAAAGTTTAAGTAACATTTTTAGTTCTGGGTACAGTTTTAAGCTTTCCCATGTAAATACTTTTATACATTTGAACTTCATGTCTCTTTATGCAAATTATGGATATTTCGTGTTATTTATGTTTCGTGTCGTACCTAAAAGATAAGCGTAAATCAAGTTTTTATTTTATTGTCAGTTGCATCTATTTGCTTCTAAACCCTCATTTTTGATCAAGTATATCATGGTCATTGTTACAGTAACATTAGCAGATTGTTCGTACTGCTCCCGTGGACCAGTAGTTACTAGCTTCGGATCGTTATTGAAGGTGAGGGCCAAGCGGTTTGAGTCGTGCTGCGAGCCATCCTGACAGGTTTTACAGGCTGTTACTTACTTTTACGAGGTGAAGGCCCTATGCCGTTGCTCGAGTAAGACTCTGGACACTACCTTTCTCATTCCTTTTTCTGGAAGACCGCTCACAGAGAGACACGTAATTGCTCAGATCTCTGATGGGCTTAAAACTACGTGCCATTTCTACCCAGTAAATATTACTTCAATAAAGAAACACATAAACAAACAGTTCGATCACACAAAATTTCGGTTTCACTATGCTTTGTTATCTACTTTTTTTCTTTCTTTCTGTCTGTCTGTCTTTCTTTCTTTCTTTCTTTCTTTCTTTCCGTTCCTTTCTCTTTTCTTTTTAGCTACAGCGTTCAAAATTTTCTCCTTAATATTGACCTTGAGCTGTAGGTTTAAGGTTTCTTCCTCTTCCTCTCTTTGCTGCAACGTTTCTTTTCCAATGATGAGTCTCCCACACATAATCTTGTGATTTGTTCATTTTAGGTTTCAGCAGTTAGTGCTGTGAAGCCTTATGTGCCCATTCGGTCCGTCTGTCTGTCTGTTGGAAATTTTCAACTCAGGAACTACTAGGGCTAGGAAGGCGGTTGAGGTGTCGTTGGAAAGGTCGGCGAGACTAACTCAAACCAGTATAATTCATTCAGATTGAAGGGGGTGCAACAGAAGGGTTGTTGCAAGATATAGTGGCAATTTGTATCTCTGGAACTACTAGCGCTAGGAATTTGATTGATGTGTTGACGTTGGAAAGGTCTTGGCAAGGCTAGCTGAGCCCCGTATCATTCATACTGCTTGCAGGGGCGGATGCCGAGTTTCGAAGCGGGTGTAATTTTCAACATTGAAACTACTAGGGATAGGAAACTGGTTGAGGTGTCGTTCGAAAGGTCTCGGCAAGACAAGTTCAAACTCGTATTATTCATCCAGATTGCAGGAGTGGTTCTCGAGTTTAGGGGGAGGATTTCAACTTTGGAACTACTACAGCTAGGAAATAAATCCAGCATTTTTTTTTTTAATTTTACAAGAAAAAATACAATACCTGGAAACTGCCCGTGCAGTACACGTTACACAAGGATCAAAAGAATGTTCTAAATATTCAGTAAAAATATAGTTTCCTTTCAATCAATAATACAAATGTTATACAGTTTTTATTAATTTCCCACAAAACAGATTTTTGGATTTATTTCCTTCTTCCAACTATCGATTCAATTAATATCACATTACACTAAACAATTATCAGAACATAATTAACAAAATCATACCAACGTATCGTAAAGACCTGAAGATTATTTATCGTTCATAATTTCATGCTTCTAGCTCAATGATTCTGGAAATAAATTATTGTACTACCTGTAGTCTAGAGACGCATAGGAATACGTGAAGCTCTCTGTGAGGTCCGTGAACAAATTATATATTTAAAATTAATTTGACTAATTTTTCACATAGCGCACAGAACACAGAACAAAAGCATTATTTTATTGCAAATAGTAGAATGTATTTAGTGGCGACATTTTTTTGTTAATTTAGTTTGATGGTCAGTTTATTTCCCCCGTTGTCAAGTGTGTTTTTAAAATTAAATGTTATTGTTTTCTAATGTGATGAAAATTAAAAATAAGTGCACCAACATCCAAAACTTTAATTGGACTTCTGATTGCATGTTTATTGTACCCTGATGTGTAAGATCTGACCATAATACTTTATAACATTTGCCACAAATTACGTGTGCAGGAGAAAGTTTCCAGTTCTGGCTATGTGGATAATACATAGAGAAATTTACTTAATGTAGAATCGAATTTACGATTAAACTTATTTACAATTGATCTTGATATTCGAATGATGCAAAACAGCCTTTAACAATTCTTTAGGTGAGTGCTTAATTCTTATATGTAATGAAACTTGTTCAGAAACAACTCATATTCATGGTGTACTTTCCAATTAGTTAATATCTTAACGTGTATGAGATGTGCAGGGTAATTTGGAAAACGTTAGCAACTACAGGTATACTCTGCTCTGACGTCAGCTCACTATCGAGAATTGTTCAAATGTGGCTAATTTTCTTCGTGGGAAGTAGAGAGCTCCTAGAAGCAACTAGATATCTGGCGGGGCTTCTACTCTCTTCGAGCCAGCAGTTGGCAGAATGGTTATCTTGCTTGATTTTTGTTTTCTGGGCACGTAGTTCCGGATTCAAATAAGTTGAAGAGGGCTTTAAAAAGGGAATGTTTTGGAGTTTATCAAAAATTGTAGGTCCCGTCCTTATAATCTCGTTTAGGACGATAACAATAATTCAAACATCTAATCCTAGGGTCTCTAGGGCGAAACAAGAAAGCAAGAACTACTGTCCCAACTCAAGAGAGTTAAACTACATTTTCTTCAGTTGATTTACATTCACTCTACGTTACAACGCTTATTCAATTAGCTAATATTCTGTTATATTATTAATTATACTATAATTTTTGTCAATTTTACAGCACATAGTACGTAAGAAAACTTGACTTAAAGAATATCACATATGTTTTTTATGTCTGAGAGTAGCATGACATTTTATAGCGTTTGAGAAAAACTTTGGAACATATTTTAGCATCTGAATACAGAATATAATTCTTAATCCAACGTCATTTAATAAGATTAGAAACAAAGAAAGAAATTTAATGAAATTATATTCATGCTTCTTGTTGCTAAAAATTACACCATTACCGGGAATAAGCTTATATTTAGATTCTAACTACACACATTTCAGAAACACTTGCCATTAGTTTAAAAAACCAGCAAATTCCAGAAAATGCTCTTAGCTAATTATGGAAATGGGAATACTCTTATAATTAATATTTCATGTTAGTGGTATTGTAAGAAAGGCAGCAACGAAACAAAAGAACATCTTTAGAAAATGAGAGAAAAGAGACTGGGAGAGTAAGAAGGTGAAAAGTAAGAAGAAACGTGTTTTTTTTACTTTTCTCGCCCTTCTTTCTATTCTTAGAATTTAATCTGTCATTGTATCAGTTCTTTGAGAGGAGAAAACGCAATGGAAGTCATTTCTCTCAATTTGGAGAGAGAGAAAAAGGAAATAGAGAGGGGGAGAGGGAGACAGAGTCACAGCAGGGAAAGGAAACAGAAAACAGTGAAAGAATGTTTTCTTAGAAATTAGTGAGAAAATGGCAAATAAAAGACCTAAGAAAACCATTTTGTTGTATGCATTCCAAAGTTCCATTCATGATTCTTAGTTACTATGTTAAGGCAACATATTCATTCTTTTATATTCTTTACAAACTGTTGTTATGGAAACCAAAGTTACATTGATGTATTACAAGAATTGTAGTTGACTAACACAGAAAAGAAATAAGGAATATGTTGTCTGAATTCGTTGTACCGGGAAATTGAAAATTATCTGCTTTCGTTATATCCACTTAGCTTTGTTATTTTTACATGAACGATGAATGAGGAAAGAAAAAGTTATATGGGAACATTGAAGATATTACAGAAATAATCGTTTGAATAAGAAATAAAATTTCAGTATAATAGGACAAGCGAGGAGAAAATTATTTTCCGCAATTTCAACAAAATTGTATAAATGTTTTATATTGTGCATCGTTGCATATGAACTAAGCTGAGTCTTACATACAAACTGTATGAAATGAAGAGCCTAGTTAGCAGAAGAGAACAATCACTTCTTAAAAATCATCCATTGCAGTTGAGGCCGTAGTAAGTTTAGTGTCTCATGTGTACACCTTACGTCAGTATTTACACATACATGGATGGATATCCAAATTTCGTACCGAGCTGCCGTAGATCAGTGGTAGAGCGTTGTCGTAGCTTTTGGGAGGTCGTAGGTTCAATCCCAGCGGCCGACCATCTTGACTGAGGTTTTTCCAGGGTTTTAATCAGTCACACCAGGAAAATGCCGGCATGGCATCTACAACTTAGTCCTTGGCCGACAACTTCCCGCATCCTTTTCCTTCACCTATCCCGGCCTGAGTCTTAGATGTCTAAAGGTCAAAAATAAAATTAAAAATCCAAATTTCTTCAAAACCACTTAACCAACCAACGTCAAAGTTTGATACAGTCTAATACTTCAATGTCACAAGTGATGCAGTGTTCCCCACACAACCCTTAGTTTATATTTTTAAACAGTTCTACGTCAACTTATAACATATTTTGAGTGAGTGCATAGAGTCAAGCATAAATGCACAAAGCATCATTCAAACGCTTAGAAGATAAAAATGAGAACAAGTCTGGCAATGCATGATCCACAGCATAGAAATAATATTTTAGCAGAAAACTGTTATTTGAGTCACTACAGAACGTTTCGTTATGGGCACACAGATGTGATCATTCTGTTGGACTCTGGTGGCAACCACTTGTAATGATAAAAATGTTGATAAAGATATAAATTGTTTTAAATTACAAATAATGTTAATTTACTCAATGTAACTCAAATGAACAGTACGTTACTATCAAATTAAAGTTTTTATAAAATCTATTTTGCAATTGATGCATGTTTTATGTGCTCCATCAGTCTTAAAAAAAAAATAGTAATTCATGAAAGTTGTGGAGCCAAGATATAGCGTCACAAGTTAGAAGTAGGCTATTATTTACTCTCTTCGCTATCAGGAATATGTTCTCCACTTTTATGTGCGTTTAAATGATTACTTTGGGTCTCCCCCGGGGTTGATGACATTACAGGTACAATGGGCACATTTCTTTTGTATTCAGGTCACAAAGGTGTTCAATGTCATCATTAGTGGTTTTGAAACTTCTAAAATAGCAGATATTGCTATTACGTGGACTGGAAAGTTCATGGAAGTAACAACCAGGAAAATGGTATTGTTCTCTTTTGTCAGGTGTAAGTACACTTCTCAATAAGGTAGTATTTTAGTGTTAATGTGCAGCTGTTATTTTTTCTTATACAAGAAAATCGTTGTAGCAGTCAAATTTATGCACTAAATGACATTGCGATGCACCTGCGGACTGCCACTTTTGTAAACAATTAGCGTGTATTTCGTGATACATCTATATATACTTCACACTGATTAGTACTTGTGTATTGTATTTTCTAATTCACTATCTAACTGTATCCACTCTCTTAAATAAATTAACATGTTCTGCTAGAGCAGGTTTATAACTAGTAGCACCTTGCACTTACAGCACCACTATAATACATTTGGTTTTACTAATATTATGAATACGCCAGATAGCTCGCCATGGAAATGGAATATGATGTCACATTATCATCCACTGTTGGATCAGTAATTTCCAGTTCCATGAATTGGTCTTCATAGTTCTGTAGTGTCTCTAAGCTTGTTTTAACCTTACGGAGTAACGTGGAGATACGGAAAATACGGACTATGAATAATCTAATAAAACACATGTGGAATAATACATTTGTGTGCGTAGCTGCAGATGTTCTAATGCCTAGTAGACTTACTGCATCTATATATTTCCAAAGTACATCGTAAATTTTCTCATCGTGAAATTACAGTAAATCACAAGTAATTTGCATGAAAGTACACGAAATCATTGTAAATTCGCTATTATAGTTTCCACAATACGTGTTTTATAATAGTGTTAAAGTTTTTATAACCAAACAGTTAATGAAATCCATTCTGGTTTTCAATTAAGTTATTGAGTACATTATAATACAACTAAAATAGGGGAAAGCTTTGAGTTACGTTTGGTCGTAAATCTTTCAGGATTTTGTTGATACATAAATGGAATCTTAGATTGATTTTAAGTATATTTTTGTGCTACATTTTATGTTATGTGTTTCACTGTTCGATTTTTTACACACACAGAAACATTCTTTTTATCATTTATGGAGATTTACTTTGATAATAGAGTTAAGTAACCTTATGTAAAAGGTTCATATTCTGCGTGTGTTCCGTGAAAGTGCTTTTTCCCGTAGTGCTTTGCAAATGAGACTTCTTTGCAATTACATTTCTTTTTGTGGATAAAAATAAACATATTGCATGTTAATAGCAGAGCGCTGTTCAGTGTTCTTGGTAGTTCCTCCTTTTTCGTGATAAACAGTCGCAACCTCTTCTCCTCCTCCCCCCCTATATAATACACGGCATATTCACAGCGAATGCCCCGTTGTATGAATCATTAGAATTTTGGTAGAGTTTTAGATCTGCACGGTACGTGCTATGTTTTCGTGATTCCAAACGATGCGTGAGAAGATTAGATGGAGGGGAAGGGGGAAAACAAATGCAAAGGAGAAATGTATTGGATGAGATATTGTCATGGCGTCAGATGTACAGTACTTTTTTTTATCCTGTTACTTGTATCTTGATTGTATTGTGAATATCAACCATCAGGGCTCACGTAAGTTGCTGGGAATTGGAGAGGAACAGTCAAGAGAAGGAAATGAATCAGGATTCAGCATGCAAACACAAAGAAAAATTATGCCTCAGAAATTAAATAGAAGTTGTAATGGAAGAGCATATTCGAAATAAGTTTTATCACTAAGGTGACCTACCACAATTGTTGTTATTATTATTAATATTTATATTATTTCTTAATAGTGTCAGGCCCTCGAATGTAAGTTTAGACACCATTTTTTACGGTCTTGCATTTCATTCTTATATAAGCGTAAAATTTTCCCCGTAAGGCTGTGCATTATGGCGCCATCTTTGTAAGGTCATTCTTTTTTTATATATTGGATGTCTTTTATTCGCCTTACTCTCACAGAAATATAGGTTTTAGGTTTGGGTTCCAAATAGCTCTTGTGTATGGTTATTTGGAATTCTTCAATAATTTTGGTACTATTTATTTCCAAGAGAGGTTTCAGCTAAACTTTTGAATGGTATCCAAGTGGATGTTAACAGTACTTTTATTTTATTCGTAGAGAACAAGAAATGTGTCGTACATGAGTTCTTGTTTTGAATTTAAACTTATTTATATTTTTTTGCCATCTTTTACTCATGCCAGGATAGAGTAGACTAGAGGATGGGGAAGGTATCGGTCATAATAGCATTTGTCTGGGGAAACTGAAGGAAACCCTGGAAAATCTCAATCAAGATAGCCTCTGGGGTCAAATATGTGTACCTACCCATTGGCGTAGACCACGGGAGCTGGATATGAGTTCTTGTCTCTGTGGTCTACCAAAAATACCGCGCATTACTATTCTCTCATTTTTATTGTTTAAATTTGGATTTCATGCAGATATCGAAGAAGGTTTATTTATTTATTGTTTAGACTTGACACAAATTGCTTTAAAAGACCTAGATTAATACATAATAGGGAAGGAGAATGTTTTCTTTACTAATTAATAGCTTCTAACACTTGTTTTTCTGTTCTGGTGTGAAATTTGAACTTGATGTGTCTCTTGTGTTCCGATAGTGCCCTGCCATCTCACTCTCTGTAAGAAAGAAATAGTAAATCGAGTTGTTGACAAATTACTTTTTTACTTTATGAGATTGATATAGACGCTCCAGAGATGCTCGTCATGTTAGTTTTATTTTCCTATAGAAATCTCCTGTTGTTATAAGCATCCTTTAAAGGAGCAAAGTTTCTAAGAGCAAATGAGTGAACAAATTGGCAACAGAAGCAAGAAAACAAGTGTTGAAGCAAGACTATGTTTTAAAATGCTTTCTCTGCATACTTCTATGTAACTGAAACAAATGAGAGGCGAATACGAAAATCAAAATGCAAATGTTTTAAATTATCCATTCCCCACAAAATAGTAAGACAAAATGGATTAAGAAGAAAAACATATAATTTAATAATAATGAGCTAATTAGAGCAACAATACAATGAATCATCTTCAGGAATTTAGAAAATTTAAATTTATCAGAGCATATTATAAAATTTTATGATTATTCAGGATGAGAAATCAGAAAATATAAAGGGTTGCTCTGAAGTAAAATCATCGCAAGTTGCTACTGACTGTGTAATTCACTGGGAAAGATAAATACTGAAATATATCACTGAAATAAATGTTGACATAAAAATTTACTCAAGATTTACTTAAAAATACAAACTCACGAGTGGCATTTTTAAAATTAGTTGGTCAATAAATACATGCACATTATTTATTTCCGAGTTGCTAAATTTTTCATAGTGTTACTTACATGGGAGAAAACTCCCCTTTACATTTGTTATTCATGATGAAACGTCAAATCACATTTCAGAGTCTATAATCAAGACAATTTACAATATTTGTCCGTACATTCCGTTCTTCTGAAAGAAGATTTATGTTATGAAGAACGATTCTGTATATTCTTTTCCAGCATTTAACTAATCTGGATAATAATCTCATCAAATATTGTTTTGTATCAAAACGAATGCTCAGCGCAGGAAGGTTTAAAGAGTCCATAACATTATTTAAGTAATAAATTAAAAGAAACCTTTGAAACGATTCAAAATTGTCATTTCGGTAAAGGGTTTAGATAAAGTTGCGTATTACAGTAAAATTACAATGGTCTTAATCTTAAATTAGGACAACCTGAGCCAGAGATTCTTAAAGTAAGTAATGGCATTGCCAAAGAAGCATATAAATTTTCAGACGTCGGCTGAATTTCTATTATAAAACAGAAACGTCTGCTGTAACGTCCGTGCATATGGAAAAAGGAGGAGAAGATCATTTCTGCTTCTGCACATAGGTTTTGTTTCTCTCTTGAGGGGTTGGTTGTGATAACACGATCATGCATGATTTATCCAAGATGGTAACAGAGAAGAACTTCTGCCAAGAAGGCACAGCAACATAATCTGATTGGTATGCAACACGTTATGTTTAACTGTAGAATGGGTTGTATAAACGCAAGGTGTTTCTTGATGGTCGCACGTGAACTGCATTCGGTTATGGTGGAAGAAAATGCAGAGTTTCTCATGTCAACCAGACAGGAAGGATCTGCTGGGAAGGGGATAAAGGAAATTATACGTTACTGAATTATAGTCAATGACCTGCCAAACAGTTTATACTTTCGGTAAAAACCTGATATTGGTAAAAAATATGTCACATTTTAATACATGCTTGTATCTTCGGCTATGCGATCTGCGAATTCCGATATTGATGTCGAACAGAAAAAAGATCGATAAATTATATTAAGAATATACGCTCAATTATGACATTATCCTATGTATAATGATTGAGCGTAAGGAATGTTCTAGCTGGTCTTAACTCTACCACGCGAGATAAGATGCAATAAATAAACAAATACAATGTTAAAATATCGAACATACATTTCGTTATATCGAAAACGGTGTACCAACGAAACAGCGAAACAAAAACCGCGACGCACAACACACCGACGTACAAAAACAGCGACGGGTTAAAATAGCGAAAGACTAAAACTGCGACGCCAAAAACATGACTCACAAAACAGCAACTTCGAAATCGCGACATATAAAAACCGCGACGCACAAAAGCCGCGACAGGCAGAAACCGCAAAAATAGTGACAGGCAAAATCTCCGACAGACAAGAAACACGACGCACAAACACAACGACAGAAAATAACAGCGATTGAAAATTCCCGATGCACAGAAACCGCGCAGCGAAAAAACAGCGATCGCCAAAACAGTGACAGGCAAGAACCGCGACAGACAAAAACCACGACGCAGAAAAACGACGACTCACAATCTTCGAAGCATAAAAAGAGCGATAGGCAAAAACCGCGACAGATTAAAATCGCTAACAAAAGCGCAACAAACAAATCAACGACCCCAAAACCGCGAGAGGTAAAAAAACAGCGACGCACAAAAACCGCGCGACAGACCAAAACCGCATCTCTAAGTACAGCGAAATACAACAACCACGACGCGCAAAAAACGTTACAGAAAAAACATCGACATCCAAAATCACGGTAGTCTAAAACAACAACATACAAAAATAGCGACAGGCAAAATCCGCGAAAGACAATACTGCGACCCGAAAACCACGACTAGTAATAACCGCGACGTCAAAATCGGGACGCACAAAAATAGCAAGAACCGCGACAAGCATAAACAGCGACAAACAATAACCGCGACGTACAAAAACCGCGACAGACCATAATCGAGACAGTCAAAAATAGGAAGTGAAAATCCCCAACGAACAAAAGCGATGATAGGCGAAAACTACGACACACAAAAATCGCGAAAGACGAAAACAGCGACAGGCATAAACAGCGACATACAAAATCGCGACAGATAAAAACCGCGACAAACAAAATCCGCAACAGGCAAAAACCGCGACACGCAAAAACAGTGACAGGCAAAATTTCCGACAGAAAAAAAAGCGACACACAAACACAACGACAGAAAATAACAGTGATTGAAAATTCCCGATTCTCAGAAACAGAGCAGCGAAAAATCAGCGAAAGCCAAAATAGTGACAGGCAAAAGACCGCGACAGACAAAAACCACGACGCAGAAAAACGGCGACAGTCAAAAACCGACTCAAAATCTTGGACGCATTAAAAGAGCGACAGGCAAAAGCCGCGACAGATTAAAATCGCTATGACAAGAGCGCAACAAACAAACCAACGACCCCAAAACCGCGAAAGGCAAAAAACAGCAAAGCACAAAAACCGCGCGACAGACCAAAACCGCAACTCTAAGTACAGCGAAATACAAAAACCGTGACACACAAAAACATCGACATCCAAAACCGCGGCAGGCAAAAACCAAAACCCGCAAAAGACAATATTGCGACCTGAAAACCACGAATAGTAATAACCGTGACGTCAAAATCGCGACTCACAATACAGCGACACCAACACCCCGACGCACTGAAACAGTGACGTACGGAAATAGCGGCAGACAAAAATAGCTACGACAATATCCGGTACGCACATAAATAGCAAGAACCAAGAACCTCGACAAGCAGTAACAGCGACGTACAAGAACCGCGACAGACCATAATCGAGACAGCCGAAAACAGTGACATACAAAACCCGCAAAGCACAAAACTAGCGATATCGAAAAGCAGCAACAGGCAAAAACAGCGACATACAAAACTGCAATAGTCGAAGAGATAGGGAGTAAAAATCCCTGACGAACAAAAGCGATGACAGGTGAAAAACACGACAAACAAAAATCGCGACAGACGAAAACAGTGACAGGCAAAATCCGCGTGATGCTTTTGTGTGACACGGTTTTTGCGCGTCAGAGTTTTTGTATTTCGCTATATTGTGCGTTGCGCTTTTGTCATAGCGATTTTCGTTTGTCGCTGTTTTTACGCATGGCGGTATTTACGCATTGCGATTTTTGAATGTCACTGTTTTTCTCCATCGTGGTTTCTGACTTTCGCTGTTTTAGCCTGTCGCGATTTTGGTTTGATGTAGTTTTCGTGTTTGGCGACTATGTCTGTCGCGGCTTTTGCCCATCGCTGTTCTTGTCTGTCGATCTTTTTGTGCGTTGCGGTTTGTGCCTGTCGCTCTTTTTGTGCGTCGGGGATTTTGAGTCGTTGTTTTTGATTATCTCTGTTTTTGCGCGTCGTGTTTCTCGCATGTAGCTGTTTTTGCCTGTCGCGGTTCTTGCATGTCGCTGTTTCCGTCTGTCGCTGTTTTGCGAGTTGCCCTTTTAGCGTCGCGGTTTCTGTCATTTGCTATTTTAACCTGTCGCTGTTTATGTACGTCGCGGTTTTTGTTTCGTTGTTTTACCGTCGCTGTTTCTTCAGCTCCCATTTTCCCTGTCGCGGCATTGGGTCACTGATTTCTCTGTCATTGTTTGTGTATGTCGCTGTTTTTGTCTGTCGCGGTTTATGTGCGCCGCAGTTTTTGCTGTTGCGACTTTTGTGCGTCATTCTTTTTGCCTGTCGCAGTTTTTGTGTGTTGCTGTTTTTGCCTGTCGCGGTTTTTGTATCGCTGTTTTGTACGTTGGTATTTTATTCGTCGCGGTATTTGTAATCGCGCTTTTTACGTCACCGTTTCATCGTACAACCATCGAAAAATGTTGAAAATCTAATATAGGTAACAAAAATTAATTGAAAATCGAATATGACTTGCCATTCGTATTAGAAAAATCGTTGAAGTTAAACATCAATCATATCAAAATATCGTTCGGTGTCAATATTCGTTCAACACATGAATTTTTATTTATTCGATAGCGATATTTTCATATTGTTAAGAATCGATGGATCGAAAGTTGCTCACCTGTAGTTTCCATGTACGGTGCTCCGGGGCGTTATACTGAAATTTTGTTTTCAGAGCTTTACAGCAAAAACTAGGACTACAGATCGTCTCTCTTTCATTTTCTTACATAATTCATTCAGGGAGGAGGGGTAAGCAGATGAAGCACCCAATTCATGTACCATTCGAGCACTGGCTGGATAGAAGTCGTAGAAAATGATAATCAGGGTGTTCAAAATGAACAAAATTTGAACCTGCACCACCTCCTCAGCGTCGATCCGTATAGACCTTAGTTACTAGAATGGGTCAAAGTTCTACCATCTTGTACTCGTGGCAAGTATATCGAGCCACGAATAATTGTATACTTAAACGAAAAGAACAAGATGTATGGGATCATATGAGTAGTCATATAAGTTGATAGGTATAAGTTTATGTCTCCTTTGGGTAGTCGAATACTCATGTTAATAATTAACACTTATGCCAAACACATTTTTAAATATTATTTTGGTCCAGTCATAATAAAGTAAAATACTTAATCAATTGGGAACACATTGAAAATCTACGGACCACGTCTTCAGAATAACTATCTTACGCTTTTAACCTGACTCTCATTATTTGGACTTAATTTATTTATCACCTACGTATAATGGAAGTTACTGTCAAGGAGCAATTCAATTCTGTGGGATCACATTCGTCGATGCGCAGGATGATTTTCAAGAGAAGAATGGTGGAAACAGCAACCAGAACTTATCTTTTAGAACTGAGAGTAGACCTTGGGAAAACTGTGAGGGTCGTCGGACTAAACAGGATTTGAACTTAAGCTTCCAGGACTCCCTGCTATAGTAGACCAAGAAGGCGAGTTTTGTTATTAACTTACTCTGATCAGAGAAGACTTCTATCCGGACATTCTCCTGGTATTTCTAAGGAGAACCATAAAAATTACAGTTGTGATGACCCGTCCCGAATTCTATCTAACCTTGATCCTGTTGATAAGAAGCAATCACAGTTCTTGTGAGCATTCCGGCTAGGCATCAATACGCCTTTCCACTGCGGTGCTTTGCAGAGAAAAACTTTTCTCATTATTTAAACTAAGTGTTAATGTAAATCTACGCATCTTGGCTATAATTTAGAACTGTCGTATATCACCACAGAAACCAAGAAGGATTTGAAAATCGAGTGTTAATCCAGATGATTTGTTCTCTTCTTTCTAAAAATAAAACACATATGAGTGTATTCGGTATCCAAGGGGGATATGAGGTAACAAGATAGGGGCATCCCTGTGAGTAGCTATAAATAACCAATTGCAGAGGCGGAGTAGCGATATGGATACATCTAACAACCGGCAAATGTGCGTTCGATATAGCGATGGACAAAGATACGAATGACATTCGCTATCTTTAGGGAGACGCTATATGAACTGCCGATGACGTCATAAAATTAATACTGTCACCTCGTATGCGTAAGAGATTTACAAGAAAAGAGGAGGAATAAGCAAATAAAGAGAAAGAGAAAGAGAGAGGCGTTGCCATCATTATAATGTCAGAGATAACCCCACGAGAATAAATTATATGTTATACACTTGAATTCTTTGCAGCCGTGTGTCCGGTTTTAGTAAAGATAAAATGGAGTAGATGATATTATTCTTAACGTCACTAAAGATAATTTAGATTTAATCTCAGTTCAGATTAGAGATTAGTTCAGTTGTTTTTTTTTTTTTTTTTTTTTTTTT
>JAGDQP010028317.1:0-19007 GCA_022664845.1 Lepisma saccharinum | reverse complement strand
TATTTGCTTCGCTTTTATTACTTAGCCATCGTTGCCTTGCTTGTTTACGTTGCTCATTAAATTTAAGGCATTCTTCATCAAACGAAGGCCTGTTTTTTCTAGTGTTTCTTCTCACCTACACGTTCCTTCGCTGCGCCCTTCACTGTATCACGAATTGCCTCCAACGTCTTACTTACATCAATTTCACTACTAATTTCATCTTTATTACTGCTCAAGTCGGTTAAGATCTCGAACCTATTTGAATTTTCGAGTTGGTAGTCTGCTTTCACGCTTGGATTTTCTAATCGTTTAACTTCGAATTTCAGTTGTTTTGATCCTTTGCTTTCTCTGTTTTTGATCCTTCGCGATGCATAACTTTTCCCTGACTTTTGTGATCGGAATACCCAACCTTAAATAAAAAGCTAAGGGAAGTCAATAACTATGTAAGGTATCGAACTTGGTTCTTTTCTCTTAGACGAAAATTCAAAACGTAAAACTCAACTTCAGTTTGTTAATCCTCTACTATAATATCATGAAACAGAAATCCACTTCCGTAAACCTAACTTTAACTCTCTCTTTTCCACTCATTTCGTGTTCTAGTTCCTTCATTTAAGTATTATATTCATAATTAATTAAATACTTTTCAGTTCCTTTCTTTATTAACTTCAATTCACCTTGTAGAAAAAATCATATTCCTATTGCATATCAATGAAAATTATTACATTATTTAAATATAGTTCTTCCTTCACCAAAAACTTATCTCTCCCAAACCTGATGCAACCTAACAGAATACAATTCATATTACAATAGATTGATTAATAAAACGAAGCTTCATGACTGTAGAGTTCGAAATTCTTTATAATTCATGTTTAAATAAAAATAGGAAAATATAATTGAAATTAAAATTAACTTTAAAATAAACCAAATTTGTAATTAATCCTTCCATTAAATCAATTTAGTTTCTTTACCACTCAGTGAAACTCTTAAGCATCTACAGTGTTAACTAGAGAAATTCAAAATTTATTCAGCGTTTTAGGTTACTTTTACATAGCTTAGATAATAAAGCAAATCGATGTTCAATACACAATTCAATGAATTTCTTAACATAAGAAAGATTAACTTCATTGCATAACAGCAAAATCACGTTAAAACAATAACACATGATTAAATAGAAAATCTCCAAAATTTGATTTTACTTTGATTAGCTTAGAGGCTAAAATATTAATTAATAATAAATTCAGATTATTTAGAACAGAAATGACTTGATATTAGGCAAAAAGTCAATTTATGTTGAAAGATATCTAACTGCCTCTGAACAACATTTGTTTTCAATATGATTCGTTTTCTTCATTTTTTTAGTATATTCTGGCTTAATTTAATACGACCCAAATTTAAAAGATGAAACACCCTTCTAAATTTAGAATTTACGGAAGCATTAATAACTCATTGATTAAAAATCCTACTATGAAATTTCTCATAAGAAAACATGTTTCCTTTATTTTTAATTAACTTGATATTTCTTTGAAAATCCTAAAGAAAATATTAAGATTAAATCCCAGAAAAAATAAAACATTAAACTAATCTAACAGCTCAACATGGTAATTGTGAAGTAGCGAGGAGGAAGATAGGGACGCCCTACTAATTAGAATTTAAGCTATCATTATGAAATTTCTAGAATAACAAAGAAATTAAATACTTCATAATCAATTGTCACAGTTGTTTCGCAAACATTCACTCGATAACTTCCTTTGGTACGCCTATCTCCATCCCTCGACCGACTCCTTACCTTTTTGGTAGAAAATTGTACTTTACGAAGATAAATAGTCTTCATTTCAAAGTATTGAATTGCGAGAAAGGTTATCATGCACAAAAGAAATTATTAACACGAATAAATTCGGAAAAATAATTAAGATAAAAAAATAACCGGCACGCAAACGTACTAACGCGCTACACATGCTAAGCTGAAAATGATCTGACTAATAAAACATATCTCCATAGTGATCAATAAATAAAAGGAAAGGAGGAAAGTTTTAAAGAACTATTTTGTTTAGGAAATTCGTTTAAAAATAGCTGGAATAAAAATGAAAGAAATTAAAATCACTCGATAGTATCAACATTTTGATTAGTAATTTTATTCTTTTCCTAATTTGTATCAATTAAACAATATAAACGATCTTCCCATCCTAAACATGAAAATAAATAAGTTAGGCAAAAACGTTGCCATGGAAAAGCAACCAATGAGAAAACTTAAACTAAAAGGTATTTCGATTGGTCACAAAACTCTTGAAAAATGAGTACTTTAATGATTCATTATTAATGCGCAATTACCTAACTCATAATATAAAACGGGTGAACTACAACTTATGTAGAAGACCAGAAAAATAGGTCTGCTACAACTTGGACCTTTCAGCATCAACAAGAGTGGGAAAGTTTTTTTTTTTTTTTTTTTTTTTTTAAGTACGAAATGCATTAATATTACATCCTTTTCAACCTGATCAGGAGATAGTGATAACGTCCGATGCAAGTCCTCACGGCGTAGGTGCTGTTTTCTTTTTAATAACGTAGAAGGTAGGTCACATCGGCAACCCTTTCAACAGCCGAAAGGCTGTCTGTACCCTTAATTCGAGAGGGAGGGATTAGCCGTTATATTGGCATCAAAAAAGTTTCATCATCCTACGGCAAATACATTACTATTATGATCGATTCACTGCCAGTGAAATTATTATTTGGGAAGAAGTCAATTCCCGCAACTGATGCACGGCGTCTTCAAAGGTGGTGCCTACTGGTGGCATCATACAGCATTACCTTCGAATATACCAAGCAAGTCCAAGTGGCCGATTTTTGTCCAGAATGTCAGTATCAGATCAAACAAAAGATACTGAAGATTCGTCTTCATTTATATTAGAATGGGATAATGATATAATAACGCATGAACAGGTGATACTACATATGACAGAGGATTTGGAATTACAACAGATCATTAAATGGTGCAAGGAAGGTTGGCTTAAAACTTTGCCTACTCAGTTTCAGACTCATTGCAGCCTTTTTTAAAGTACAAAGATTATTTACACTACAAGACAACTGCTTATCGAAAGCGCAGAGGATTGTTTTGTCTCGAAAATTAAGAGACAAATATTTCAAAGAGTTACATGCTCAGCATTGGGGCATAAAAAAGATGTCCATTGCAGTATCTCAGGTAGTATGGTGGACGGGTTTAGAAACAGAAATAAAAGAATTGGTAGGTAACTGCTCACTAAAATCAAAAGAGCGGATTTCGCTCAAATCGAGCGGAAAAAGTGACCGCTCGTTTAGAGCGAATTTTCATCGGAGCAAAGATAGCGAAAATTTGTGGTAGTCTATTTCAATGGAAACCTAGATATTGTATTTGTAAAGATGAATTTCCATCTATTCAGATACAATTTACATCTTGTGAACATGAAAACGACGCAATAAAGTGCGAAAGGGAGCATTAATTCATATGTACTAAAAAGAAAAGTACTGTACTTGTGAATGAAAATGAGTAAAATAAAGCTAAACCTGGAGGAGATTTGAACCCGGTACAGTTCGATCAGCTATCCAACGCGTTAACCCCTCAACCAAGGGTCCAACTGCGAAAATGCGTCTTCGGAATTGTTTCTTTCGTATTGTCAGGTACTTGATTACAACGTTGAAAGATTTCTTGTACATACGTATCTTACTCCTGACGTTTTTTGGTGTATTTTACTAACAGAAAAGTTTTAAAGTTCTGTTTTCTCATTTTTAACTATACATAACGCTATAAATTTCACAGTATAGCTTAGTCTTTCGTTAGCCTTTGCTTTTACAAATGGCGAAGACCAATGTTGAATAGTAGCCATGCCCATGATGCATTGCAAATCGCTCTAAAAAGAGTGGAATTCAAACCGATCTACAAAGATGAGAAAATTCACTCCTAAACGATGAGAAATTGAAGCACCAAATCACTCTAAAAAGATGAGAAATCGCTCTTTCACCTTTGACGACTCACTAGAAAACCGCTCTTTTAAGAGTGAAAAAATAAATTACATCGAAAAGAGCGAAATTCCATCTAGAAAGAGTACATTTTCCATCCAACGCGATGATATTTTGTTAGAAACCACTCTTTCTCGATCGAAAATTCCGCTAGAAAAGGAGCGGTCCCGCTTTTCCATCTAAAAAGAGTGAAAATTCCGCTCTTCTGATTTAGTGTGTGTAATGTTTGTTTAGCCACAAGAAACAAACCGAAGACTAAATTTTTCCAGTCTTGGCCTAAAGCGAAATAACCGTTTGAAAGAATGAACTTAGACTATGCAAAATGGAAGGGTGGGCATATTTTAATATATATGGATATTTACACAAAGCTTATAGAAGCCTGGCTAGTAAGGACAACAGCAGTGGAAGAGACAATGCAGTTATTAGATATTTTTCTTTCATTTACGGTTTTCCTTGGTCTCGGATAATGATCCACTTCAATCTAAACAGTTTAAAATGTTTTGCAAGAATAGAGGCATGAACCTGCTCCATTCACAACCTAGACATCCGGCAAGTAATGAACCAGCAGCAAAAGCTGTACAATCTATTAAATCCGCACTTTCAAGGAAATGGCTAGATAACAACAGAAAAACTAACAGTCAATTAGTAAGTAGATAATTGGAATAGATAAACAGTTCTTTATCTTCAATGGCGTCTACGGTAACGGGTAAAACTCTCAAATCTATGATTTTCTCATAGAAGCAGTACATGGTACAGTTTATTAAATAGGAAGGACAAGAGACATCCTGAAAAGCTTAATAGAGATTTGGAGATAAGAAAAAAAAACTATATGGGCCTTAAATCATGATTCTAAAGATCGAAATTCATTAAAGGCATTCTACTAAAACAGATAGGATTTAATATATTTTTAGTGAGAGTAGATGGAGTGGATACAGTTTATCACCAACATCAACTACATTTTGGTACTAAGAGTGGAGACAAAGCAGGTCAAGACCTAGCATGCAATAATAAAGAAGGTTTCAATAATCGTAGCACATCACAAAAGCAAATCAGTCCTCAGACTAATCACAATACAGAACAGAGTGAAGAGAGAAACAAATATAAAAGGATTTTAAAATCACTCTTTCTTAAGCAAAAAAATCAACTCGGCAGGCCTACAGGCTGAGGTATATCTCGAAGTTTTTTTTTATTATTATTTTCAAAAATTCAATTAGCGCTATCGAGAAACTAGTTATTGATTTATAGATTAATCCTCAAGAGCTTTTCAACGAAACCCCACAAGACATGGTTTTAAAAAATTCGAATTTCCACCTCCACCCCCTAATACCCCCACAACCCCTGAATCGTTGGTGTTAGAGTAAACTTAATAGCGAGTACTATAATTTATGCAGACAAAGTTTTCCTTTAAACTCCATAGGAGCTGATATATATTTTTTTCAAAATTTCAACCCCCTCCCCGACCATTCCCTTCGGTCGATTTTGCTCATTAATGAACTTAGCCGAGCTATTAAGCCTAGAAATGAAATAATAAAATTTGGTTCAAATATCTTCAAAATTATGGCCGCTAGCGTGTTAATATATATCGTACCGATCTCAATAGGTAGATTTTTCTTCGAAATCTACCTAACAATGGGCTAAAACGTAAAAAAATAATAAATTTATGAATCGGAAAATAAAAGCGTGGGTGTTCTTAGATGATATGATAAGGTAAGCAAGAGCACCCACGCTTTTATTTTCCGATTCATAAATTTATTATTTTTTACTTTTTAGTCCATTTTTCTTTGCTTAGAAAAGCGTGTTTAATAAAAAATCTATATTAAGAGCTTGGCAGACCCAAATCCTAAAGTTCTTTGCAACCAGTCAAAACCCAACTTTGTTGCAGGCTAGTATTTATTTTAGGATAAAGAAGTCCATATTAAATAATTATTTTTTTAATTAATTACAGTTAACTGGAATATTCTGTCGTATATCTAACGATTAAATATTGTATTGTCATCGGAACCTAGGTCGGAGTTACTGGTCTCCCACCAGGTGTCTCCCCAGATGGCGGATAGGGGAATGCCGACCAGATGGTGAGTACCGGAAATATTCCGGGGCGGACCACAACCAGTACGGCTGCCTTGTAGTTAGTAGAGGGATCTACAAAGGCTAGGGAAAGATAACCCCGAACAAAAATAACATGGTGAGGGGAAGCAGCATCACCATTACCACTCTGAGGCTGAAGATGAATGAGATCGGCAAGGCTCAGAGATGGACAGAGGACGAAATCTTGAATGTCTACCTTTACTGCGAGGTCATAGAGCTGACAACTCTACACAGCTAAAACATGTCAAGAAATAGTAACAGATGGTTCATGGATTCTCCTGGGGTAAAATATTCCGGAAGTAAACTAGTCCCTTATTCGGATCTCCGGGCGGGGACTGCTTCAGGGGGCTCCAAGAACAAGATTAAGAAAGACCTTAGAATAGGAACGTGGAAGGTACGAACATTATACCAACCGGGCGCTCTTCAGGTGGCGGTACGAGAAGTACGAGCTAGACATATTAGCGATACAAGAAGTTCGCTGGGAGGGTCAAGATAGCATCCGACAGGGCAAGTACACTTTCTACTACGAGGGAACACATTCTCACGATTTCGCAACAGGATTCCTAATTAAGAACAGTATCCTTCAGCCGGTTCAGAATATAGAGTTCGTAAACGAAAGACTATCGTACGTTACGATACGTACTCGATGGGGCAACAAGGTTTTATTAAAGGTCTATACTCCGACCGAGGTGACTACTGATAACGACAAAGATATATTCTACGATGAGCTAGAAAGGCTGTTTGCCTGAATGCCGAAGTATAATTCGAAAATTGTGTTGGTTGATTTCAATGCAAAGGTAGGGAGGGTAGAGAAACACAGACCTATTATAGGCAAATACAGCCTTCACGAAAAGACCAACAGCAATGGAGAAAGACTGATATCTTTCGCGATTTCGAAAAGCCTACTGGTAAAGAGCACGTACTTTGAACACAAAGACATACATAAATACACGTGGGTATCTCCGGACGGCAAAACTCTCAACCAGATCGATCACGTATTAGTAGACAGACGAAGACACATCAACATAATGGACGTTAGGTCGTACAGAGGAGCGGAAGGCGACACCGACCATCAATTAGTGATCACAAAAGTAAGGGAAAAGTTATGCATCGCGAACAGAGAAAGCAAGGGATCAAAGCAACTGAAATTCGAAGTGAAACTATTAAATAATCCGAGCATAAGAGCAGATTACCAACTCGAACTCTCAAATAGGTTCGAAATCCTAGCCGACTCGAGTAATAATAATGATGATATTAATAATGAAATTGATGTAAGTAAGATGTGGGAGGCAATTCGTGAAACAATTAAGAGCGCAGCGAAGGAACGTGTAGGTGAGAAGAAACAACAGAAAAACAAACCTTGTTTTGATGAAGAATGCCTTAAGATTCATGAAATACGAAAACAAGCAACGCAACGATGGCTAAGTAATAAAAGCGAAGCAAATACCAACCACTACAGTAACGCGAAACGAAACGCCGCACGCAGGTTCAGAAACAAAATAGCAAGAATATCTGACGCAGAAGATTCAGGAGATAGAGGAAAACGGGAAGACAAATAACATACGAGATCTATACAAAGGGGTAAACTCGTTAAGAAAAGGTAACCAGCCGAGGTTAGGAATGATTAGAAATGAACGTGAAGATCTTCAGGCGAATTCGACTAAAATTGTCGATGTGTGGAAAAGTTATTTCGACAAACTTCTTAATGTACACAACGGGAAACAAACAGAGGAATTTGAAATCCATACCGCAGAACCGTGGATTCCCGAACCTAGCGAGATCGAGATCGAAATGTCGGTAAAGAAATTGAAAATTTTCAAATCATCAGGTATAGACAATATTCCATCCGAATTAATTAAAGCAGGAGGAACGGCACTAATCATGGAACTACATAAATATATGTGCTATTTGGAGAAAGGAGGAGCTCCCAAAGGAATGGAAAACCTCAATAATAGTTCCGATTTACATAAAAGGCTATAAATCGGACTGTAATAATTACCGCGGAAACTCGTTACTTTCTACCAGTTACAATGTATTTAGTAATATTCTGTTAACACGTCTGAGTGTATACGTAGATGAAATAACTGGAGATCGCCAATGTGGATTTAGAAGAAATAGAATATGTTATTTTAAAAATTAAAGGGGACAAAAAGGGACTATCATTGAATGGTTTGAATCAACTATTCGTATACGCGGATGATGTAGATTTAATAGGGGACGATATAGATGCACTACAAAGTAACACCGATGTCTTAGTAGAAGCGTGCGATGAGATAGGTCTACAGGTAAACATAGATGAAACAAAATACATGATAACAAGCCGAAACAAGGGAATTAAGGAAATAAAAACATAATAATTAGGGATGAGGTCATAGAAAAAGTAAACGAATTTAAATACTTGGGAGCATACGTAAGAAGCAAAAATGAGGTCACGGAAGAAATAAAAAATCGCTTGGTATCGGGGAACGCATGTTTTTATTCAGTCCAAAAACTTCTAACATCGCGATTAATATCAAGGAAATTGAAACTGAAAATATACAGAACGGTCCATTGGGAAGAAGACCTAGACGTCGTTGGGAGGACAATATTAGAAGAAATCTTCGAGAAGTAGGTGTTCGCGATGAAAACTGGCTTGATATTGCCCAGGATAGAATCCAATGGCGAACGTTTGTTACTGCGGTGATTAACTTGTGAGTTCCATAAGCCATAGAGTTAGTTAATTATTGTCATCGGAAGCAAGCAAGTTTACAAAATTTAAAGAAATCGGATGATGAAAAGTGAGTTAAAAATCAATTACAAATTTGTACCAGAGATGAAACATGATTACGGAGTAATTTAATAAGAAACACGCTTTTTAAAGATGGACTAAAATGTAAAAAATTGAATTGATTTTATGAATCAAAAAATAAAAGCGTGGGTGCTCTTTCTTACCTTATGGCAAAATCATAATATCTAGGAGCACCTATGCTTTTATTTTCCGATTCATAAGATTAATTCAGTTTATTATTTTAGTCCATCTTTAAAAAGCGTGTTTTTTTAAAATCCTTTTAAATTGATTTTTTCTCTTTAATAGATGAATATTAAACTTCCTGTGAGATAGGCAACCCAAACTTCACACAATAGATGCGGCGTTGCGTGCATTTAAAGATAATTTCCAATTAATTAATTACAGTTAACTGGAATATTCTGTCATATATCTAATGATTGAATCTTGTATTGTCATCGGAAGCAAGCAAGTTTACAAAATTTCAAAGAAATCGGATGGTGGGAAGTGAGTTAAAAATAAATTGCAAGATTTGTACCAGAGATGATTACAGAGCAAGTTAATATAAAGTGTGTAAAAAAGAATGGCATAAGGACTCTATACTTTGACGAACTTGTAGTAACCTTCATAAGATAGGCTAATATAGCTACTACAAATAATAGAAGTTTGACTTTCATCATCGTTCCTTTTAATCTCACTAATAAAAGCTATTTTGCAAGTCAAAACTATCTACATTGGCCTATTTCTACTAAACCTACGAAAATAGTATATTAGAAAAAGTGCAAAGGCTACACTAGCATTACACAAATTCGCTAAATTTATTCATCAATTTATTTTAAGGAGAAAAGAAATGTTTTCTCCACATAAGTGTTAAAGTTGTATCGGTTTTATTAACGTGTTGAAAAATTTTAATTTCCTTCTATTTATTGTTTCTAAGGAAATAGCTAATTTATGTGTTAATTTTCTAATTGGTGCGTTGTCAGCCAATGATTGAAAAGTTTACTACATCCAGTGAGCTGCATAGGACTGTTCGATGCAATCTTTTTCCAAACACCTCCTAGTAGTGCAAATGAAGTGGAAAACTAAGTCCAAACAGTGAAATTAATATAATGCAAGTGGAGTGACAGCTAAGGATAAGCGGTGAACTTCATATTAAATAACAGAAGTGATAGTCAACTATGATCTATATTTATTATGTAGGACTGGATGATGACTCAGATTTTTTCATAGTTACATGTAAGTTTTATTTATAAAGGCCAGGAGAAATGTAAGAACCTTTCTTTAGACAAACGGGTTGAATGGTGTAAGGCAATAATCGAGTTTCTTAAGGAACTTTTGTGTCAATGGTTCTGCAATATTGAAACGTATGAACAACGCGATTTTTGAATACCGTTTTTATTCATTGTTATGTAAATATCGTGTTAGATGAGATGGTTATGTCTTGTTTTTTTTAGGAGATCGTCGCTATAAGCAAACTTTGTTCAAGTGGATGATTCCGATGGAATTAGTTATCTGTTTTTATGTCTCGACCGAAGTCTACGTCAATTCACAGTATGTTATATACGACATGATCTTAAGGTATATGAAGCAAGTGTACTCATATGATAGATGTATTTAAGTGAAATCTCACTTAGATGGTTTGTATCTTAACAAGGTCTAATCAGACCATTATGTAAGTCCTTTGGTGAAGATCGATCCATGTCAATAACAATTTATACTAGACGTCATCAAAACTCTAGCATAAAAGGAAATGGTCATTAAAATAAAGTAATGTATCGAACTGAAGTCCACGTGTTCATCTTGTCTTATATATCAATCAGTCCAGTTATTCCTATTATAAGTATTTTGTGGTCATTGCTATGTCCTATAAGCAAGTGCAAGTTAGTATTGAGAAGTAGATGGGTTTACGTATTTCATTCATTATTTTTCATATAGCATTAACCACACTCTTTTTTAATTATATTGAACAAAACAATAATAAAAGCATAGCAGTTCCATTATACAGGGTGTTTGATTAATACGTACCAAAAAATAAGGGTGGGTACCTGAGATCGAACTAAGAAAAAGTTGATAAAAACGGGTGTCGAATATTCAGTACTTTTACAGCTATAAGCTGCCGAATGCATGGGAAAATGAACTTCAGAGCGGATTATTTCCAATATGAAAATCGGAGAGTAGGCGGTTCAGAAAATATTAGAGGAAATCACACCCGAGCTATCCGAAAATGAATATTTGAAAGTTCTGCAAGCAGGGCGCAAGAGAATCTAGGGAATTCCCAAAAATTCTTCCAAGTAAAGAAGGGTCAAAACTTCATAAACTTCTAGACAGGTAACAATAATTCGTAAACCGCATTTCGATATTTCAAGTAGATTCCGTATGCGGAGCGGTTTATAAAAATCGTGCTGGATTACATAACTATCAGGAGTATGAGTAACAATAATTCAATGAGCTGTTAGATTATTTGTCACAAACGAGACAGTGTGCCATTTCTCAGTGGAATGACGATGATTATGTGAATAACAGATGCAGCGTAAGGTAATAGGTGACCCTGTTGGTCGGGTGGGCAGGCAGTGCGCGGGTTACGGTGCTTCGGTGAAGAATTCCGTCTGGCCGTGGAACCTTGTCAACATCTAGAACTTGAACCGAAAATCATCCATTGACTAAAATGCACTAGAAATAAAAATTTGAGGGCTGAATTCACAAAACATAATGTATCAACCAAAATACCATGAAATTGAAAAGAACAAGGAATGATCATGTGTATTTCAAATCCAGTTGATAGAAAGTACATAATATCCTGAAATAAAAGTACATAATATCCTGAAAGTACATAATATCATGCATTGATAAGGTTGAGTAGGGGATGCGTCGTTGGACCAACACTTCGTACGACTAACAGCCTCTCAAGCAGCAAGAACCGGCGTACGACCAACACCCCAGGGCAAAAATCTGTGTTGGTCGAACGCCGTGTTGGTTCAACGCCGTGTTGGTCCAACGCCGGTACTTCGAAGTGTTGGTCTCATGCCGGTGTTGGTCCAACGCAGTGTTGGTTCTACGCAGGTGCTCAAAAAAATAATTTAAGATCATATTTTTTATTATATTTTTAGGTTTTATATATCTGGGGCGTTGTCAATTTTATTGTTGGTCCAACGCCGTGTTGGTTGAACGCCGTGTTGGTCAAACGCCGTGTTGGTTCAATGCCGTGTTGGTTCAACGCCGTGTTGGTTCAACCCGTGTTGGTCCAACGCCGTGTTGGTTCAACGCCGTGTTGGTCCAACGCATGTAACCCGTTGAGTATGATTCCTTAAAATGTTGAAATCGAAATCGGGAAAGACTGAATTTTTATGTAGATCCAAAATCAAGACTTCAACTGTTGTTGCTTGTCCTACTTAACAGAGGAAAACACAATAGCATAACTGCTTGGTGAAGACTAGTAGCTACGATCACAGACACGAAATAAACACAGGGGAAATGGCTCGTGTTTGCGTCTCGCTCAGGACGAATATAAGGATTTCAGAATGTTCACATTTTCCCTGTCACATAATGCGATCGCCGGGATACATTTAGCAGAGGCACTGACCGCTACCATTTCCATTCCATTCCATCTGGAGAATACTCGCCGAGGGACATTATTGTTCAAATGTAACGATGTGGAGCCTTCAGGTGCAGCTAAAAGTAGAAACTAGTTGGAAAATTTCACTACATTTGTAAGGATACTATTACTACTAGTAGTAAATAATAATAACAATCGTCTAAGGGTTTCTTTTTAGGGGGGCACATTCTCCTGATTTTATTGTTTTGTCTTCTTCCCACACTTTTTAAGACAGATATTACAAACAATAGAAAGAAACTGATGAAATTTTATTCTTATGCTGTAAATAAGGAAATCAGAGAGTTTCGTTTGTGGAACACTATGATTGTATCTTGTTGTGATTGGCAAGGAATGCCAAATAAAGCAAAATCCAAAATTTATGAAATTAATGCATTGTACTTACTACAGGAGTGATGTCTTTGCAATCTTCTTTTTTTATCTTTTAGCAATAAGCTACTAACCTGATAGTATAATTTGTCTATATGTATTCTTCGTGACCTCCATCAGAGCGAACTCAAGCGTGGGCACTGCGAGTTAATGAATTTCGAATGTTGTCGAATATTTCAGGCGTATTTCGAATTATATACTTGGAATCCGACGTGGATACGTTGTTACATATCTCGTAGATCACGAACCTCCGTTGAAAACATAATATCTTTCAAATGTCCCCACAAATATAAATCTATAGGATTTTGATCTGGTGAACAAGCGGGCCACGAAACTGGAAAACCTACCTTTCGTGAAATACGTCATTTAAATGTATTAAAACTTGTCCATAGAAATGAGGTGAATCTCCATCGTGCATTAACCACATTTGACATCTAGTTTCTAAGCTGCACCTAAAGTTTCCACATCTTTACGTCTTAACGATTAGGTCTCTCGGCGAGTTTTTCCAGTGGAATGGAATGGGAAAGGTAGCGCTCGGTATCTCTTTTCAATGTATTGTGCCGGCGTTCGCATTATGGAACAGAGAAAACGTGAAAATTCTGAAAACCTTATGTTCATCCTCAGTGGGGACACAGACACGAGCCGTCTTCCCTGTGCTTATGTCATATCTGCGATCGTAGCTACAAGTCTCCACCAAGCAGTTATGCTATTGCGTTTTCCCTCTGTTAAGTAGGACAGTCAATTGCAATTGAACTCTTTCTGTTGGATCTGCATAGAAATTTAGTCTTTCCCGATTTCGATTTTAACATTTTAAGGTATCATACCCAACCTTATAAACATACAGAGAGAATCACATGATGATATTCTGTCAGGATATTATGTACGTTCTATCAAGTGGATTTGAAATACACATGAACATTCCTTTTTCATTTTAATTTCATGTTATTTCGGTTGATACATTTCGTTTTGTGAATTCAGCCCTCGATTTGTTATTTCTAGTTTATTTTAGCCCGATATTCGGTTCAATAAGATTTGATATTATAACAATATGGCCTTGAATCCATCCTTAATAATAAAAAGAAACTAAAATGTTACAGTTTCGGATGTTTACCACCTCCTTGTAGAGTGTACACTGCAAAAAATAGCTGTGTTAATTCAACATAATGCGGTGTCCCAGCGTGACTACCACTTTTGTGTGTTAAATCAACACAACACACGGTGTTGATTTCGGTACTGTGAAAAAAAAAAGTTACGGATGCAGTGAGATTTGAACATGAGTTGTACGTCGAGCGTCTTACCGACTGAACTAAATCGTCGAACAGAAAATGAAGTAGATGCAAACGATATTTAATGAACAACATTTGAATTAAACGACTACACTATAGATTTAAACAGTGTATGGGTTCAAACATATGTTGTTGAACCCCCAAAACAAACTAAGTTACTTGCACGACTTATGACATGCTTTAATCACTTCTTATTTGTCAATTGGAAAACAGAATTCCCATTCATTGAGAATAATTCTATTTCTATGAAAGCAAGCAAGATGGCGGAAGCCAAACACTTGAGCAGCATTACTGCTTTCTTATCGTAATAATATGTCGAATTTTGCGCTTACTTTCATAGAAATGGAACATATTCTCAGTAAATGGGGAGTGTGATCCCTAATTGACCAATGAACCATGATTGATTAAACCATGGCATAAATCGTGGGAGTAACTTTCTTTGTGTTTACGGTTCAGCAAGATTTTTTTATCCTCTATATTATTTCAATCTAGTGCTTTTTTCCGTCTGACGATTTAGCGAAGTTGGTAAGACGCTTGACTTCTAACTGATCAACCCATGTTCAAATCTAGCTACAGCCGTAACTTCTTTTTCTTCCAGTACCGAAATCAACACCGTGTGTTGTGTTGATTTAACACACAAAAGTGGTAGTCACGCTGGAACAACGCATTGTGTTGAATTAACACAGATATTTTTTACTGTGTAGAGTGAAGTCTAAAGAAGGAGGTGGTATACTTCCGAAACTGTTACATTTTAGTTTCTTTTTATTTTTCAAATATACCAGTCTTGTCAGAAAGCTGTGTTTTTCTTTATTCAATAAGCGGTACAGTTCTAAATGATGACAAGGTTCCATGGCCCAGACGGGATTCTTCATCGAAGCATCTTCAAGAGTCCATTGCCTGTCCCCCCGACCAACGGGGTCAACTTTTACCTTACGCTGCATCTGTTATTCACATAATCACGGCCATTCTACTGAGAAATGACACACTGTCTCGTTTGTGACAAATAATCTAACTGCTCATTGAATTATTGTTACTCATACTCCTGATAGTTATGTAATTCTGCACGATTTTTATAAACCACTCCGCATACGGAATCTACTTGAAATATCGAAATGCGGTAAACCAATTATTGTTACCTGTCTAGAAGTCGTCTCATTTATGCAGTTTTGACTCTGCTTTACTTGGCAGAAGTTTTGGCAATTACCTGGAATCCCTTGCGTTCTGCTTGTAGAACTTTCAAATATGCATTTTCGGATAGCCCGAATGTGACTTCCTCTAATATTTTCTGAACTGCCTACTCTCCGATTTTTCGTATTGGAAATAATCCGCTCTGAAGTACATTTTCCCACGCATTCGGCATCACCAATAACTCCAAAGGTACTGAATATTCGACACTCGTTTTCATCAACTTTTTCTCAGTTCGATCTCAGTTACTCACCCTTAATTTTTTTGTATGCATTAATCAAACACCCTGTATATATTATCATCGTTCATTTCCAAATTGAATATCCATTTACCTTAAGCCAGCGTTTCTCAATCTTTTTCATCTCGCGATCCCCTTTCACCATGCCTTCTAGCCAGCGACCGCCTTTCACCATGCTTTCTAGCCGGGGACCCACAATTATTTTATTTTGTGTAATATTTGATTTCCATTTCAAAACATATCAGTTTATTTCCTGTATTTATAATAAATATTCTAATTATATTATCCAAAACTATTCAGTAAACTACACTATCTTTATAATTATTAAAAACAGAAAGCAAAATGAAATACTTTCTTTGAAATTTATTAGTTTTAAGCTACAAAACCCTATAGTTAAATTTATTTTTCCATCTTCCCTCGCGACCCCAGCACAGATCCGGTGACCCCTTAGCGGTAGCGCCCCCCAGGTTGAGAAACCCTGCCTTAAGCGATTTTTAAACTTAGAAATCTTCAATTTGTTATTGTTATTCGAAAATTTCCACATCTGAAACTTCTATGGTGTGTAATAGCGGGGTGCCAATTACCGTATCAACATTTTCTTCTGTCAGTGCTAATTACTATCAAAATTGTATGTTGTAAATTACTTCACTATTAACCCGAGCCAGGGGAGCAGGGCTTCCGAGGTCCACAAATTTATTTCTTAATTATTTTTAACATTTCCAATTCCAGAAAAAATATATATAAAAAAAATGATTTTGTCAGGCTTCAACCCATTGGTGATACAACATACTTTTAATTTTAATGTTGGTCTTGTTCCAGTTATAATGTAAATAATGCGTTGTGGATCTCGGAGCCCCCACCCCCACCCTCGTTGGTAGTAGTAACAGACTATTCACATAATACTGTAAATGTTATATATATGAAATGTTGTATGAAGGTGCCTTCGTGCATATACTATACTGTACTAAGGTGCATTTCATCTTATTGATTTTTTTTTATAAAACCAGTAAAAGAATTATGTGATAGTTACTAACATAAATACAACATTGTCACGTACAAATTATGTAGATATAGTTGGCAACACTGTACTTAGAAACATCGTAATCAAATAGAGGAAAACTATGTGATGACTTAGACACCCAAAGTTCATATCAGACAGTATAAAATAGTTTCCGTGAAAAATAATGACACTTTACTTATGGGCCTCAGAGACCCCTTTCCTTGCTAATTGATACGACCCAAAAATACCTTGGTAGTGCTAGTTACAGGCTCTCAAAATAGTTACCAAGATCATCTACTGCCATCAAATATGAAAATGAATATTCTTTTCAAAATTCAACTTCTCAGAGTCTAATTTACGGATTTGTATGGAATAAAAAGCATAATGTTTGCCTCATGTTATATTTTATCATCCGTAAAAATCATTACTGCTGAATGGCTACTTTCCAAAGAAATTAATTGGAATGTTGTCAAATTTAATACGAAATTTTTTTTTTAAATAATTTTTAACTCGGATCTTATTCTAGATTAGTTATATAAGAATGTTATTTTAGTTTTTACCTAAAGTGAGCAGTTTGGGCCCTGTGGGGCTCTAAATTATTGTTAAACTGCCGAAGACCTATTTTCGGGCGCCATTTTTTAGAAAATACCACCTTATAAAATTCTGACATTTTTGGAGTAGAATCAGAAAAACCTGACCTTTAATGCTCCCTTTTCTGTTTCTTCGGCCCTGCCCTAGATGTGCTGTAACCCCTTAAAAATGTGTAATGGCCTTTTATTTATTGTGTATTTATACAATTAGGTTTTGTCAATTATAATCCAATTTCTTATGGATAGTTAACATGTGAATGTTTTAGTGATTTTTGTTCGTGAATGGGAAAATTAAATACATCCTATATAAAGGGCGGTTCTCAATCTCCGTACCAGGGCTTTAATTCGGCTCCTATTGCACACAGAGCTTTAAACATTTTTTAAGTATAAAATCCTTGCAGATCAGTTCTAAACATCATCAAACCGATTAATGACATTCAAACAAAAAATGTAAATACCAAAGTGCAGAGTGCATATGTGGAATCACATGAAGATGTTGTTGAAAGCAGTGGCGCGCCAGAAATACCTCTACGAGTGGGCAACTGGTAGCATCAAAGTTTTTAATAGATACCGGAGTTGATTTTGCTCACTTTAAAAAAGAAAAAAACTAAATTTTGAATAACCTTTAAAGGAAAAACTCTTTAATATCTTGTAACAGCCAAAACGGAACATGGTTTTGCATGGGACACACTCACATGTACAATAACTTTATAAATTCTTCAACTATCATGTAATATTATATACGTATAAGTATACCTTAATATATATATATATATACACCCTCCATTCTGAAAGAAACCGAACTTTTGAAAACAAATAGTACCACTAGTGCCATCTGTTGTAATATTTTACCGGTAGATGGCGTAGTCCCTCATTGACAACTGGTATAAATGTCATGACATTTGGATGCACGGCAACAAAGTTATTGCGTTTCAACTGTCAGTGTGTTGTGTACATCGGTCGGAAAATGAGTTTCAAACAACGAGCTGCAATTGAGTTTTGTGTTAAACTGGGTAAACCTTTTACTGAAACGCACCAAATGCTACAAAATGCATATGGTGATGAGTGTCTATCCCGTACGCAAGTTTACGAGTGGTTCAGGCGATTCAAATCGGGTAGAGAGACGCTGGATTATGACGAAAGATCAGGCCGTCCCAGAACCGGATTATCGGAAGAAAACATCGAAAAAGTGCGTGAATTCATCAAACATAACAAAAAAGCGTCGGTGAAAGTTATTGAAATGGAATTAGGCATTCCTCAAACAACCGCATACCGCATTTTGACCGAAGTTTTGGGCCTTAAGAAGGTTAATTCGCGGTTTGTACCACACGGAAAGAAATAAAAGGTTACTAGCAACCCAAAAATAGGTTAATGTAACAGAGTGAGTTAGTAAATATAGAGCTTAATAAGTACAAGGTTACCGCAACCCAGCTAAAAAGGTTAGATCCAGTGGGTTGATTTAACCCTCCACGTAGGTTATTTTAAAGGGTTATGATAAACAACTGTATTTAGTTATTTTAACCCATCCCAACGAAAATTTAAAAAAAAATTGTGGTAAAATCGTCTGGAAGTAAGTTATTGTTATGATTTACACTATATGTAGCTTATTATAGTTATCTTTCAAAAAAAGAAAAATGCGCGCCGGGCTGGGATCGAACCGGGTACCTCATGCGTTGTAGTCCGAAGCACTAACGACTACACCACCGAACACTTGAAGCTTACGATTGATAATGCGTGTATTTCACAAGTTGCGCTACTGTGATATTCATTATATGAATCTCAATGTTGCATATTACACTTTCTCATCAATAGAATATTAATAATAATTATATAGCACTACATTCCTAGATTTAGGGTTGCTGGATTACCTCCTAAGCTTCACCGTAACGTTTTGGCGTTGGTACAAAACTT
>JAGDQP010028316.1:5053-24243 GCA_022664845.1 Lepisma saccharinum | reverse complement strand
CCACGGTCCAAGTCCTGGTCGTTACATTTTTTTTTTTTTTTTTTTTTTAGTAGTAGTAGTAGTAGTAGTAGTAGCTGTCTTCGAACATCCTATCATTCACAAGACGTACTCTTTCCGACAAAACTTTCGCAAAATCACAAACAAACCTCCCGTGTCAGCATCCTGAAAATTCTGAATCCTGATACATAAAACTTGTAAACTTAATTTTTATATGGGCCAGTCTAGTAACTTCGGCCCGTCACGATTCGCCTTGAGCTGTTAAAATCCACACCCATGCCCCTGCCGGGACCTTCAAGCCGATGGCCTACCGCCGCAGACCGCTCAGCCACCCGGCCGGAGAATCCTGATATATCTGCCACGGTTAGAATAGATGAGAGCAGACATTCATTTCTATCCTTTCCGCGAACCATGAAACTAGCGTTAAGTCCATGTAATTCTCTGTGTGTCCATGACGTTTGGGCGCAAAACTGTTTATCTAAATAGGTTAACCTACCTACATATGTTATAATGTATTTCATAACTAGAGTCTGGGATGTTTAGGCATTAAAAAACATGAAAATAGGCGCTGAAGTCACAAAAATAGGCACTAGAAATTTTGAATAAGGTCAAAAATTGCAACTGAGTTTGTAAAACTTCCACAAATAATTTAGCGAAAACTAGACTAACACCTTGAACACAGCAAAGTTTCCGCACATGACACAGAACCTGTCTCTACCGGTTGAAAAGAAATGGAAAAGGAATTATTTGTAGATAAGTTATTTCAGATTTCATAAGAATATGCATTTGTAGGCATTATACATTCAAATAGGCAAAATAAAATTTCCTGTAGGCAGCCTATGACACCCCGAAATAAACTTCTGTCAAGTTATCTTTATAATATCTCTAGCGTACAGGAACGAGACGATTGGGCGATTTATAGATGCACTTCGGAAGACCCAAAAAAAGGGACTTCGTGTACGAGGCAAAGCTTCGAGGGGAAGAGCCGCTCAAGAAAAGAAAGAAATATATTCAGGCGGATGAAAGAAATCGTCGTATTGTAACAAATCTCGAAACTGTTGACATTGTAGAATACTTGCGGGTGTTGGCCCATAATTCAGTCATGGAATGATGATGTAGTAGTGAATATAACACAAGACCGAATAGATTATTCAATATCTCTCTTTGATTCCTCTCCAGTATCTCTGTTGTAAATACGTAGTAATGGGCAGTAATGCAATGTTATGAATAGCAATCAGGTTACGAATATGCAAAATGCCTATTCCTTTACGTTAGAAATATTACAACGTTAACTTGGCAGAAGTTTATTTTGGGGTGTCAGAGGCTGCCTACAGCAAGTTCTATTTTGCCTATTCCAGTGTATAGTGCCTATAAATGTCTATTTTTTATGAAATCTGAAACGACTTTCTACAAATAGCTACTTTTCCATTTTCTCTTTAACCGGTAGAGACAAGTTCTGCGTGATATACGGACACTTTGCTGTGTTCAAAATGTTAGGCTAGTGTTTGCCAAATTATATGTGAAAGTTTAATGAGGGCAGTTGCATTTTTTGACCTTATTCGAAATTCCTAGTGCTTAAACATGGGGACTTTAGTTAAGAAATACATTATAACCTATTTAGATAAACGGTTTGCGCTCAAACGTCGTGCTGCGATTCCGTGCCTCCCCCAATTCTTCTTTTTCATTGCTTCCGTCTTCCCTCCTCTCCTTCATCCCTTTTTTATTCTATTTGCTTTCATTTTTCTTCTTCGTTTTCCACTTTACCCTTCATATGTATTATTATTATCACTTTACGCCCTGATTCTTTACCCTCTTATTCTTTTAGGAAACCTTTCACCGATTCCTCCTAGTAACCTTAACAGTTCCTTCGCCATTTGGTGTTTTCAACGACCCTTTTAGTTATTTTCCCGCCTGGCTTCAGTTGGCAACATGGCTGATTCCTAGTACCAGACACACACACTGTTGATCTCTTCTGCTTTTATGTGAATACACCTTTGGCGAAATGTTGCCGCACGGGGCAGGACGTTTGGGTGTGAGTTGTTTATATGATAACAAAGTCCGGGTTGCTTGACGTGGATAATTGGGGTGGTTGCTTGTCGGTCTTCCAGAAGGAATCCTCCCATTTTCTTCACTGTGGCCGCATCGTCCGTGCGTGATGGTCTTCCAGTGCTTGAATTGTCTGTGAGCGACATGTGGCTAGTTTGGAAATTCTTTCTTCGCCTCAGAACAATGTCATATGACGGGCGATCATTACCATAAACAGCCATCATTTCATCACGGATTTGCCGGAACTCTATCTCGCTGGGAACCTCAATCTTATCTTGCAGATTACTGACATCTAATGCATCGTGTGAAGAAACGAAAGGACACAAGGAGTTATTTTTTTCTCCGTCATGTACATCAGGACCACTAAATACACTGGTAAAATTTCATACACATAGCCCAATAACTTGCGGGTGATAATTAAAACTGTACGATCGCCCTTCGTATTGTGGTCAAAGTGCTCATGGTAAGTTACACGAAACTAAAATTTATGTATTAAAGAAACAATTATCTTTGTAAAGTTTAATAATTGAAATAAAAGTCAACGGTTTTAAGCATACTGTGAAATATATAAATAAATAGATAATGAAAAGCTGACAAACAAAGGAAACGGCGGTTGTTGCCACAAAAGCACCTTTGAAAACAACAACAAAAAATCAATAATAAAGCATCAGTATTATATCAGCAACAAATAAAATAATTCAACATTAAATAAACAATAATTCTAAAGCAGAAAAGTGAAATATCAGTGCGTGACCAAGCGTAAATTTATTAAATAAAGGCAGAAGATTGCAAATATTTTTAATTTTGTATTTGTGTGTGGCCAATCAATCAGCAATTAAAAAATAAACCTTTAATATCAATAACTCAAAGTTGAGTTCTTAAGCAGTGCACAACAAAATAATATCACAAAACTAAATAGTGTAAAAACAGCAGGTCAAAGTAAAATCACAACCTGCCAAATCCAAGTATAGTAAATAAATAAATCACAGCCATATTCAATCCACTAGTGGATGAGGCCTCTCCCCGAAGGGAGGAGTTGGTCTACTGCTCCCACGCTGACCAGACTGGTTAGGAGAGGAGAGCCGAAGCTCTCACTGTAATCGCCACTGTATTTTATTCACAGCAGCTCCCCAATTGTCCTCACGATGCTGGGTCAACACCGAAATTTATGAGCCCCCACCGGGAATTGAACCCGGGACCGCTCGCACTGAAGTCGAGCGCGCTACCGACTAGGCTACGCAGGAGCTCAAGTATAGTAAATAAATGCAAGTAAATACTGTAATTAATATTGAGTTCAGTTATCAATCTCTAGCTATACAAACATTAAAATCAATTACACCGTATGTTAACGTGAATGTTTAAATAAAATTTAGTGCTAGAAATAAAAGTGTTTTGCGTTGTGTATAATGAAACACACAATATACATAAACAAACACACTACTCAAGCACAATCATAAAACTTGAATTTCACACTACGTCCGTGTTAAAACATATGCCATTAAACTTATTACCTAAGCTACACAACTACTTCGTACATAAAAGCAGGAGCACGTACTCTTTTACTTTAAATATAGTATAATACTTTGCGCCCAAGCGTCACGTACCTCCCTTGCTGCATTTCTTTTGTTTGCGAAGTCATATACGCGTGTCTTTCAATTCTAATAAAGTACTCTCTTTCTTCTATGTATAAATACATTCACGTACAACAAATTACAGAATCACACCAAACAATTGACATTATATATTTGGTAATTTTTCGGGAACATATGATCTGGCCACACTTGAATTTAAATTTTTTGAATTTTATTTATGGCTTTTAGGCATCTAAGGCTCAGGCCGGGATAGGGGAGGGGAAAGTCGAAAAGGTGTCGGCCAGGGCCTATGTTGAAGGTGCCATCCCGGCATTTGCCTGGTGTGACAGAAAAACCCTGGAAAAACTTCAGTCAGGACGATCTGCTTCTGGGGATCGAACCCACGACCTCCCAAATGCTACGCCAACGCTGTACCACTGAGCTACGGCGACTCGGTGGCCACACGTGAAATCAACAGAATACGAATCTTCAAACATATTTATTTCAGTGAGGTAACAAACGTTTCAAAGAGTTTCTTTTCTTTTTCTTTTTTTTTTTATTTCTGTCTTACATATATATATAGTCAGCGTCAGTTGTAATTTCTTCTTCAAATAACTTTGAATGGAATGATTGATTTGAGTAGTTTTTTTTTTTTTTTTACTTAACGGTGTAGATCACTTCCGCCATCTTGATATTCACTTTCCATTGATTAACATGGGAATTGTTTTGCTAGTCCTATGTCTCTCAGAAGCGTAAATTTTTAACTTCTGCTTTTGCCTATTGTTTCGTCACTTTTTCTTTGACTGATACTGATGCAATATTTTACACACGATCAGTATAATTTCCCGTTGATATATTGTGATTTACTTTTATGGTAAATACATTATACTCACATATTTGAAGAAACTTCACAAACCAAAACTCGACCAAAGTCAGAATAACCAGCAAGGCAAATTCGGTGAAAGGGGAACTTGAATATTCTACTTCTGAGAGACAAAAGACGAGCGAAACGATTCCCATGTAAATGAATGGAAAGGTCATACCAAGATGGCGGGGGTGATCTACAACGTTAACATTAAATCTTATTGTGCTTACGTTACAGGACAGCGTTTTGAAATCGATCATTCCATTGCAAAGTTCTTTGGAGAAAAATTTTTACGACTGAGTAAAAACTTTTGACGCTGACTACATATACATATAATTATATTTGAACAAAAGTTGTCTTCACGTGAGGATGGTCTCCGGTGTAAGACCGAAAAGTGCTTAGTGAAATTTAATGAAGAAATATTCTCGAAACTGTGAACAAAGCTACATAGTGCAAATACATACGGCAACTAGTAATTTTTTTTTTTTTAACAGTGTTCCATAGAGGTTCTTTCGAACTCTATATAGATGATATGAAACAAAGTCAATTTACTGGGAGGGCATAAAGTTCGTTTTAAAACGAACAAATTACATTTCTTCCATACCAAGGGCTATAGTAGTTTTATTCGCTGACAAATCGATGTGCTAAAAGCAAATAGTACGTTTCCCTTGTCGCTATATACAATTAAATTGCTAAAGAATCAGATTCAGTCAACATCGAAGGTAATCATATTAATACAATATTAAAGAATTAAGTATTCACGGTCATAAAAGAGTCCTTTGAATAATTGATATTTTGCTTTTGCAAGTAAAAAGCCTTATAATTCATGTAGTGGACTTAAAATGGATTTTGGATTTAAAAATAAAATTGTAATGCAGTGTAAGTAATGCTAATATTTTTTCGTTAACAATAATAGTAGACTGCTTAAATCAGTCTTAACAATTATATACAAAGATGGGAGAGGGTGCAATTTACTTTACAGCTGTGGATGTGTAAGATGCCCCGTACACATAATTATGTCAGATTGTTCTAAGTTTAAAGTACAAATTTGAATACTAGTTAGAGGTGTAGTTCGAATCTCTGTCTGTGTAATTGCTATTATTGTTTTATTTTTTTTCGTTTCACTTATTTTATCTTCCATTTCTTTGCAGATTTCAGTAATGTTTTCCTCGTGTTGTGGAATATGCCTATCGCCGGGTTCCGATTGTATCTCTGTATTCGGAGAAGAAGCCAAAGCAAACTTTGTTAATGTCAAATTGTCCAGTTGTTTGAATTATGAGGTAAGAAAGAAACTATCCTATTTCTTTAGTAATTGAAATAACATAATTCTGAATATTAATTTCAGTTGTCCTCAACAAAAAACCGTTAAATTTTTTGAAGCACCTTTCGCTATCTACCAGATCACTTTTTTTCATCATGAAATGACAATTTTCTATGTAAAGAGTGTTTTTATTACATTCTTTTCTTTAGTTCACAATTGTTGGTCGTGTCCTCAAATATTACAACGTTAATTTAACTCTTTCCCGACGTCATTTAATGATGAAAATTTGCACAGCGACGTAAGTCGGGTGACAATACAATATTCCATTCTTACTTTCTTATTTCTATATATTGTAAAGTGTCGCGCAATATGCCGTGAAATGTGTATACAAGTAAACAGTAGTAACAGATGGAGTACGATGAGCGAATAAAAGTATGTGCTTCTACTCGTAGTAGCAGAAGACGGACGGAGCCGATCACAACAGCCGACGGAGCAGAAGACAGCGGAAACTGCGGAACAGAACAGAAGGAAAGCAGAAGTCATTATTCCGCTCCCAGGAGTAGTCACTACCTCTCTCCTCTTTCTCCCAGGTCTGATCTGCTACGGGATAGACCGACCACCTTGACCTGATCTGCTACGAAATAGGCCGCTCCTTGCTACCGCCTGATCCTTTTAAACATTTTAAAAGCATATTCTAATATATTTTATAATATGGACTTATTTATCCTAAAAGAACTCCACGGACTGTACGATTCACCAGATCTAAAAATAATGAAATCGCAACGACTAAGGTAGGCAGGCCATGTAGTTCGGATGGGGAAAAAACGAAGATTATCCTGATCTATCCTGATTTGGAAGGCCGGATGGAAGGAGACCATTGGGAGGACAATATTAGAAGAGATCTTCGGGAAGTAGGTGTTCGTGATGAAAATTCGTTTGATGTTGCCCAGGATAGAGTCCATTAGCGAATGTTTGTTTCTGCGGCGATGAACTTGCGAGTTCCATATGCCATAGAATTATTTCGTTAGTTATCCTAAAGTAAATACTAGCCTGCAACGATGTTGCGTGTGACTGATTGCACAACATCTTAGGATTTGTGTCACAAAATCACAAAACAGTAGCTTGAGAAAAAGTATCCGAACACCGAAATAACTCGAAAAAAATAATAATAAAAAATTTCTTAAAGACATACTTTTCTGAAACAATTCGTACTTAAAAGTACAAAAATAATTTTGTTTATGCATGACTGAAAAGAAAAGCATGAGGCGAGCTAATTGTACAGTTTATAAAGTGACTGTATATGAGAGCGCGCCGCACAAATTTTTTTACTTTTAAATACGAATTGCTTAAGAAAAGTATGTCTTCAAAAAGCTTTTTTTATTATTATTATTATTGAATGTGTATATGTAATTTATGGATACAGATAAAGTGTAAAGTGATGAGAGAAATAAAAAGATATGTGATGTTATGTTACATCCTTGCAGAGCTTCACGTCAGCGTTTCGGTAAACTAGCTATGAGTGAATGGATCGCGTATAATGAAAAATAAAAATAGAAAACCTAAATTAACCAGTGGTTAGTGGACTTCGTATCATTTGAAATGCGTACATACATACATACACACACACACACATATATATATATATATATATATATATATATAAATAATCATATTCAGCCGTTTTCTAACCACTGCTGGATGAAAGCCTTTCCCTTTTCTTTCCACATATCTCTGTCTGATGCTATCCTCATCCATGTAGCTCCTGAAAAACGCTTGATTTCATCTACCCATCTTGCATTTGGACGTCGTCTCGGTCGTTTCTTCTCTCTAGGAATAAATATATATATATATAAAGAGAAGTTAATTTTCTTTTTAAAAAAGTTGAAAAAATAAAACCCCGCCGGGAGTCGAATCCGGCAAAACCGATGCTGTAACCGCTATACCAAGGCGGCAACTTCCCAACTGCTGCTTGTCAATCCTCTGTATGTAGTAGTGCTTGACGACACGCACACGAGTCACAGCTGATGATGACTTCCGGCGTATGTCTTCAACTGTTGCCAGGTCATAAGATAATGAAAACCACACGTGAGTTGGATATTACTTATCATTATATACATGTTACTCAACATGTGGGTGAACTGAAAATTGTAAACAAGTTCCCATTTCCAGTTTACTGTTCCATGTTAAGTTTCCCATGTGCGTGTATGAACATCGAGTAACATCCATGCAAAATGTTCATCAATATCTTTACGATCTTCAGTCCACTATTCCATTGTAATTTTCCATCTACGAGTATGTAAAATCAATCTACTAATATCCACACACATGTTGAGCAACATTTTTATAATTTTCAGTAATGTTTAATTCACGTGTGGTTCAGCACCGTATGATCTGGCAATACTTGAAGAGAAATCTTTACAAGAAAAGAGGTAACATGGTATCACAGAATTTTGTACTTCTCCCAACATGCTCCTCATTTTTCACTTTATTTACATCCTTAAATTACACGTATATATTAAAAAAAAAAACATTTTCACAAATTTAAACTGTTTTCCATTGAGGACAACTACAACTAATATTAAGGGTATGTAATACTGCTGGTTTACATTTGTTTTCCGTACGATAATACGTCATTTTTTCTTTCTTTTTTTAAAAAAAATATAATTTTGATCATGACTTGTGCACTAACTGGAAACTCGTATTCCGTCTATCGATTGCCCACCACTTGGTGCGAGGTGAATAAAGGTTGCGCCCCCATACATTTTTCAAGAAACCGCCTTAGAGGAAGTGGACGTGGAAAGCCCCAAATGGGACCAAAAACGAAATAGACATCGTTCTATCGAATAACAGGGAGATTCTGCAAGACGTGTCTGTTCTGAACAGTTTCAAAGTCTCGAGTCATCATAGGATGGGTGAGATGTAAGCTGAAAGTAAATACTAGGCTTGAGAGAAAGAAGCTTATCGGAAGAAAACCGCCACTTTTAGATCTAGAAAATCTAGGGACATTTTCTCAGGGTTCTTTCGTTTCCTCCCACTTTCTTCATTCCGCCAATTCTCCCATCATTATCCATTCGGTCTGATCCAAAGTTGCCTAAAGGCCTTAGATAAAATTCAGTTCAATGAGAACTACATAATGTGCAGTCAAATCAACAGTGGATACGCAGTTTTACATTTTATCCTTCAGCATACTTTCATGGAGTTTAAATTGCTTTTGAGCAATTTGTAAAGAAATCAAATAATTTGATACAAATTTAACAAAGTAGGCAATGTTAGGAAACAACAATTTTTGTTTTGCAAACAAAAAAACTAGATATTCTGTTTTCAAAGAAGAGAACATATTTGTAATACAGATTGTAAACTTATAATGTGAATTGGTTTCATACGTTCTCTTCTAAAATTTCGCGTGTAATATGAAATGAACCAATCAAATAGTTCGTTCGCTTCGTAATCGATCACTATCTGAGCGATCGACGTTCAAATAGTGATCGATTACGAAAGCTCGATTTTTTTCTCCGTACACAGATTTTATATTGCCGGTACTGTTCTCTATTCTTTCTTTTTTAGTATATGGAAAAAGGGTTATACACAGCGACATGCGCTCAATGCGTTACCTATGATAGCAGGAGGGGCTATGATAATGCGATATGATCCGGTAATTCATATATGAATTTTAACACCGTCATCTGAGCAGGGGCAATAGCGAACAGGTTATCTCCGAGGATATTATTTAAAATATGCAACTAGAGTTTGAAAAATTTCTACCCATTTTAAACCGTAAACATTTTTTTAATTTGGGGGTGACACTCTCCTTTGGAGGGGGGTATAGCAGAATTCTGATAGCGAATTTTCAATTTTGATGTACTTACATCTCGTTGACCTCACTCCTTGTGAATAATATACAAAAGTGTTTATTATAAATTCCTATTATGAATACTATTAAATGAGGAAATTTACTTACGAGTCCATTTTAGCATTACAAACTCATAGATCACTTCCTCCGCGTAACTTACAGACCCATTATTAGCGAATTTGTTCTGTTCAGAGGTGTTGAACCGGTCGAAGTCCGATGGCGAGGTCGAGGTTGAAGTTTAAAACAGAAAAGAGGGGTATTGGGGTCTAGTGGTTATGATCACTGAACCAGCTTTTGCGGGAGAGCTGGTAGAGTTATTTGACTGAAACCCCAGTCGATCTTGTCTATTCATGAGTGTCTATTGTCTATTCAGAGATTATTTAAATGAAGTCTCAGTACTCATCAATCGACAAGATCTCGAGATCGCTCTCTATTGTATTTCGTAGTAATTTGTACATACTAGTGCGCTATGCCCTAAAAATTGTGGTAATTCTCTTAGAGTTTGAAGTATTTTGAAAAATGTTTCAAAAAGTGTGGGCGGGCGCGAGGAGGGCCAGTCATCCGAGGCCGTGTGGGCGTTGTAAGTTGTAACACTAAATTCGTTTGCACTCCGTGATTGTGATGGCGGTCGCTAGATGCTACTCCAGGAGAACAAGCAAATTTATTATTTAAGTGTTAGATCTCTTGCTAGCGAAGCTATAGCTAAAGGGGACCTTATAATCCGGCTCATTCTGTCCGACCGTGTCCAGAAATTAAATCTCAGGAACTACAGAGAGGTGCGTGAGGTGTCGTTGGAAAGGTTTCGACTGAACTAGCTCAGGGCACCTGGAACCATCCTGATTGGTGCAGTGTCTAGAAATTTCTTACACATTAATTATTCAAATGTCTTCCCTTTATTTTAGTCGTAGCAGCACCAAACTTGTCATAAACATTGTTTGACACAGTGTTCCCTTTCCCCAGAAAACCCGTGTCTCCAGCTCATTCCAAAATATCTGGTGTAGTAAAAAGTAATCCATTATTTTTACATGACATTGAAGGCTTGACTTACCATAGTCAGAATGATCCGATTTAGGTCACATATGCGCCGTTTTGTTCGATAACGTGTTGCCATTTGGAAGGTAATATCATGATACCTCTCTCATAGAAGCCCTTGTCCCTATTGGCAAAAAAATGAGACAGTCGATTTTCACAAACCTCTCTTTAAGCGAATTTTTCACCAGCAAACGTGTTCGCCATGGACAGGAACAGATGGTAATCACTCGGTGCCAGGTCCGGACTATAAGGTGGATGTATAAGAACCTCCCGGAGCTTCTGGCGAGTCACTATCGATGCGTGTGGCCTGGCATTGTCCTGGTGGAACACAATGCCTCTCCTATTGGCGAAAGCTGGGCGATTCTGGGCGATTGCTGCCTTCAGACGGTCCAATTGTTGACAGTATAGTTCCGAGTTAATGGTTTGGCCGTAGGGGAGCAGCTCATAGTAGATAATTCCCTGCCAATCTCACCAAACACACAGCAAAACCTTCCTGGCCGTCAATCCTGGCTTGGGCACCGTTTGCGCCGGCGCACCGCGCTTCGACCACGACCGTTTTCGCGTGACGTTGTCGTAAGTGATCCACTTTTCATCACCAGTCACCAACCGCTTCAGAAATGGGTCGCTTTTGTTGCTATTCAGCAGCGATTCGCAGATGGAAATTCGGTCCATGAGGATTTTTTGCGTTAACTCGTGTGGCACCCATATATCAAGCTTCTTTGTGTATCCAGCCTTATGCAAATGTTTCCACACGGTTTTTTGTGCAATGTTTAACCCTTGGGCAATCGAAACAGTGCTTACATGACGGTCGGACGCGACAATGTCCATGATTTTATCGACATTTTCGACACGTGGCCTTCCAGTGCGTGGTACATCTTTGACGTCAAAATTACCGGCACGGAATCGACGAAACCAAAATTGCGCGTGATTGGCTGTTACAGTATCAGGACCATAAACACTATTCACATTTGCAGCCGCCTGGCTTGCGTTTTCGCCTTTATCGAAGAAAAACTGTAAAATATAGCGTATTTTCTCTTTGCTAGTGTCCATTTTGACGCGCGCTCACACAACACTGAGTCAACTCATCACAACTATCTGAACAGTGTTTGTAGTACGCAATCTCATCGTTTGAACGCCATCTCGTTGAACCCGATCGGACTTATACAACGCGAGATACAGATCACTGAAGCCATCTATTGGCAAAATAATGGATTACTGTTTACTACACCAGATATATCTCATGAACCATGAGGGGTGGAGACATGTTTGAGGTGTCGTTGGAAATGTATTAGCTGGACTTGCTCAGTTAAAACGCACGTGCTTGGGCAAAGATAGGCATCCGGGGGCTCTTGCCCTCCGACTACGTACATCTAAATTTATTTATACAGTGCAGCCCAATATATCGAACTCGGATATAGCGAACATAAATGAAATCCCCTTACCCTGCCTATTTAAAACATGGAAGAAATGACCGTATATTACGAACAATATTTCCCGTCAAGATCACTTAAAGTGATGTTTTTAGCATGGGTTCATGTTTCGGACGTATTGATTTTCCACTTCTTCGTGGCTACTGTTTACGTGTAAAGACGGAAGTACAAAAGGTTGAAGGCCGTGAAGAGCCCTTCTCCTTTGTTTTGTAACAGGCCGAGTGGAGGAGAGCAGAGGAAACAACTTTCTTTTGTTCACGGCTGCAAGCTAAGAATGCAGGTCAATTGCACCCCCACCTCCTCCCTGCTTCTGGTGGTGCATTACTCCACCATATACGCCATCTTCAGATGCAATGCTGTACTGTTATATATTCTTTTTTAAACGTCTCTGCTTGTTACTTTTTTTTTGTTGTTGTTGTTGTTGTTGTAATTCGGGGGAAAATACGTAAGTCTGTTTATAACGAAGTTTCGATAAAAGAACTCATTTTGTTGGTCCCTTAAAATTCATTATGAAAGTGCTTCACTATAGTACAAAATAATTGGTTTCTAAGGGGAAAGGAGAAATGAAATAGCGAGCATTTGTGTGTATTTGCAAATGTAAGTTTTATAAGGAGTGGGGGCAGGGGGACTTGCCCCCGACTACTTACGTGAAATTTCCCTAACAGTTGAATATAAGCGTTTCTATAAGGATAAAAATGAACTAAACGTTGAGATTTCCCAGGAACCCCATTGTCAGTGCAGCCAGTCCATGCTAAAACATATCTCATGAACCATATCTTTAGTTTAAAATGAACAACTACGTATTCCGAGATAATTCGATTGCGAGGTTGAGGTTGAGCGAGGTCGCGATCAAGGTCCAATCGCTAGGTCGATTTCGAGGTTGAAGTCCGATAACGAGGTCGAAGTTCGATGGCGAGGTCGAGGTTGAAATTTGATCGCGAGGTTGAGTGAGGTCGAGGTCTAAGTCCGATCGCGAGGTCGGTTCCAAATGTACACCTGTGTTATGCGCTAACCTTCACTTGACCACTCGCGCCGCGCTTCTAATGTTTCATTGATAGAACGTAGGATTTAATTTGGTACTAATGGACGTGCTTGAATGAAGCTTCGAGGCATGAGACACAAACGTTCTATTTCGAACCCCATGTGCAATACTCTCACAGAATCCGCGATACAAATAATTGATCAGAATACTAAAACGCAAGACATAAAAATAAACCAAAGACCGAAACGAAAACACTAACATCGTCCAGATTTCTGGTAGATTTGAAATTATAAGCAGTCATGTTAATTAATTATTGATGTTTCAGAGAAAACATACCTGTTTTTATTAGTGTCGGAAGTATTGAAAGTGTAGATGGAAATAACAGGATGTTTACATTTGACGTTAGGCACGACAATCAAGTCACTACTTGCTCTTCACCACTCTCTCTCGTTCAAACCCTTTCTTTCCACACTCAGAAACTGATGTTTCGATTCCTCAAAACCTTCTTTAAATACCCATAACTTCCGTCCTGATTGGTCCGCTCAGTTCTGGGACACATATTGATTCAGTGTACTGCCCAGAAGGGAAACGAGCAATGACCAAGGGTCAAGAATGGTTTGTCACATATCATCCATACACATGTTACTTGCCCCCTGAGGCATCGATCACAGATGTATTTGAGAACTGATAGGCATGACTCATTCCAAACATTGGGGAAATTTTCTGATGATTAATCTGAAGAATTTGTGATTCCTAGATTAGTCGACCTGTTGTGACTTGTTCTTCTGTGAGATTATGCTTAAGAGTTTATTGACACATGAATTCCTCTACAATGACTAATAAACTATAGTGATAGGTACAAAGATTACAGTGATTCATCATCGGGTTATTGATAAAAGTGTCCAAGTCCATTTCCCTCAGAATTGGGATTACGTGCCTCAAGTACTCAAAAACAATCAATCTATGACTGGTAAAATAACCCAAATAACAATTTACAAGACTTCATAGATTATAATAACAGATTTTCGATTTATTTGACAACCTCTGCGATTTATCATAACTATTCAGAACCTTTAAATTGCATTTTTCAGAAATTCTGTAAACGTGACTTTGATACTTTTACCAATAACCCCACAATATCTAGAAATGAGTATACAAGTTAAGAGGCCTCCGTACCAGCGCTGCGTGTGTGTGTGTGTGTTTATATTTTTAAAGATACTGGACAAATGGCAAGCGATAATGAATTTTTGGAAAGCTGCCTATGTGAATGTGTATAAAATGGTATATATCTGAGGTTTTGATTTTGTTTATTTTAGTTAAGACATTAGAATACCCGTAATTTATGACGCCATACGCGTACGCAATTACGGGTGTTCTAATTTCTCAGCTAAAATAAATAAAGTAAAAATCGGAGGTGGTTCATTTTATACATATTCGTATTATTGGGGCTGCTTTGCAAAATTATATTATTGCTTCTCACTAGTATCTTTAAAAATATGAATCTCACCCACTCACTTGAACGTTGGTATGGAGCCCTCATAAAATTACGCTATCATGTCTTTACAACATTTAGTTTCACTGCTACCGAGCGGTCGTGGCTTATATGTAGAACGTTTGTCTTAGTATTTGGAAGGCCATGGGTTCAATCCCAGCGGCCGACCATCTTGACTGATGTTTTTCCTCAGTCACACCAGGCAAATGGCGGGGTGGTGCCTTCAAGAGCTTAGGCTCTGGCTGACACCTCCCCGCATCCTTTCATCTCGCCTATCCCGGCCTGAGCCTTAGCTGCCTAAAGGCCATGAATATAGTTCAATTAGTATCACTGCCACTGTGATCATCTATTCCTAACGACTAATAATCGTCGTGTCTGTAGAGTGCCTTTCTTGATTTGTTAATTAAAAGCGAAAATCAACATCGACTTACATGGACAGTAACTTATCATTGCTCTGATTGCCCAGGCTCTCGAATGTTGTGGAAAGGATACATCAGAAGTTTTTAATGCTTTTTCTGTCCATGTTACACAGATAGGGTGCTAGAATTGATACTAGGACCTTTGAGAGAATTGTGGGAAATAATCCTCGATTGCTTACTGGACATACCCCTGTGTTACGTTATTTGAATTCGTATTACCGTATGCAACATACTGTCATTTTATATAGATTTGTGCATGTACTGCTAGAAGAGGGTAAAAGAGAAAGTATCTAAAGTGCAGCCAATAGGGATTGATTATAATGATGATTATGAAGTAAGCGTTCATCAGTAAAAATATATTGAATCTTGTTTTGTCATCTTCTTCTTCTTAGTACATGCTTATATTATTAAGAGATTGTACACCTCGCCATCTCTCTCGGAGTTCGGACCGGCTAAAGCCGTTATAAGGATCTAATGAAGAGAATTGATAGAAATGAATTCGAGAGGTTAGGGAAAGTGTTGTATTTACTCATAAATATGTGGTTAAACTATGATTTTCCCTTACCGAGCCGCCGTAGCTCAGTGGTAGAGCGTGGGCGTAACATTCGGGAGGTTTGTGTGTTCGATTCCAGCGGCCGACCATCCTGACTGAGGTTTTTCAGTGCTTTTCCCCCAGTCAAACCAGGCAAATGCCGGGATGGCTCCAGGGTTTTAAAAGTATGCAAGAATGGGCACGCCACGGCCACCGATCATTAGATTTGACCACCAGTTCTCTTCTCAAAATTCTCAACTTTACCGATATGAAGATAATGCTGCCGTTCACCACTGTTCTTTATTTCAGCTTGGTGCCGTGAGTGCATTATTTTCTATGCGTTTTTCGGCACGCCGTCGTACGTACTGCAGCTTGTTCAGATGTCGCTGCCGCAGGTGTGTGAGTGAGTGTGCAATAAAATTAGTCGTTCGCCTACGGAAGGACTGTTTCACTTTTTTTATGTGCATGGTAATTCATCTTTTGTTCTTGCCTAATGTCAAGATGAAGGTGCATCATTCTGTAACATGCATGTAATTAACATTTAACGTCAGTAAAATATAATATATTATATGAGGCCACCAGTGATTACAAATGGCCACCAAAAAATTCTTCAGGTGGCCCCATTGGCCACCAAATGTTAGTAATTTTTTATACACTGAATGGCACCTTCCCGAATCCTTTTCCCTTCCCTATTCTGGCCTGAGTCTAAAGGCCATAAATAAAAATTAAAAAATCTGACTTTTATTAAGAACTTTTTTTTACTGGTGGCCTAAACCTTACATGCCTAAAGGCAATACAAATGAATTAAAAAAAAACAACTTATTGCTGGTCTTTCTATCCTGCATATTTCCTGGAATTTCAGCTCCTCTTCCGGGAAATATCTGGACAGTACGTGCTTCAGTCATTGCCGCCAATTACTTATGACAATTTTTATTTTATTTTTTTTTTTTTTTTTTACTTTTCATGGTACACTACATCTTCCTTTTTACAAAATGTTCCTTGCTTGCTCATTTCTAAGTTTTCTCCCAGTCAGTCTTTGACATAACAATCAACTTTGTTTATAAACACTTGCAAATATTCTTCATTTAATCGAGCCATCGATAACATTTTTTTTTCGTCAGATAACGTTTACTATAACTCTTGAAATAGAAAGGATACTTAAGTATTAGTAGGCACAGGTGTACGGGAACTTTACACACACACATGCAATAAAACTATGGAAACGTTTCGCCAAAGGCATGTTCACATAATAGGGGTGGAAATAGACAGAGAGGAATGGTTCCAAGGAGTAGTCATGTTGCCAACTTTTGATGTTTTAGGGTAGATCTATGATGCGCAAGGCGGCTGTACAAGGTCCCCTCAAAGTGACGCAAGCCACTCCTTCATATTGCGTACCTATTAAATTAAAACCGTTCTTTCGCTGAAATATAGCCGCATATATGTATAAATTTTTAAGACATTCATTAACCAACGAAACGTCAGCCATCATTCAAGCATGGTTTTAGAAACATGCTGGTAGAGTCTCAGCTATATATTTCAATCGTATTTTTGGCCTTTAGGCATCTGAGGCTCAGAGGATGCGGAAAGGTGTCTGCCAGTGTCTAAGTTAAAGGCATCATCTCGACATCTGCCTGGTATAACTTGGAAAAAACCTCAGTCAGGATGGTCAGCCGCTGGGATTGAACGCACGACCTCCCGAACGCTACGCTAACGCTCTACCGCTGAGCTACGGCGGCTCGGTCCCAGCTATATATGTAACTGATGCACGAGGATACAAAGGTTCTCTACAAGGAGTGGCAGCTATTATGTGAAAGACGCTTGTAAGACGAACTCATTGTTATTAGGCACGGAGGATCAACGTTTCAAATGAAACTCACCTTGTTCGCTAGGCCTCTTAAGGATAATCTAAAACAATGATCTCCAACAAAAGATGGCAGCACTACTTCCGTATATGTGTAGTGTATTTTCACTGTTACACGAAATTTCATTCCTGCTTCTACAAATTCAAGCCTAGAGAGTTCAATCTTTCATGATCGATGCCGATTTTTAATTTTCTTTTTTGTTCATTGTTTAAAGAGCTTCATTGCTATAGGTTTCGATATTCACAACAACAATGACGCTATTTCAACAATGAAGGAAAGCGAAAATAAATCGGCATCGATCGTGCTCTTGAATTGGTTATGAACTTTCTTCCCTGAAAGTTTGAACTCTCGAGGCTTGAATTTGTAGGAGCAGCATTGAAATTTCGTGCAACGATAAGAATACATTTAGACATATATGGAGGTAGTGCTGCCATCTTTTGTTGGAGGTTGTTGCTTTAGATTATCCTTAAACATTGAACTTCGAAAACCCAAAATTCTCACTCTTGGATTTCAGTGCGTTTTCAAGCCTCGACAGACGTTTATTCTAGTTATGTACTTTAATAACGTATCAGGTGTTGTACGTTGTTATATGTATGTTAATGTAAGAAAATAAGTAAGTTGTTCTTAACAATTGTGTGATGTCAACAGCGATTAATCTGGTTGTAATAATTACCACGGATTCTATTTACACCGAACATGTTGAATATTACACTGCTAACACGCCTAAACGTATACGTAGATGAAATAATTGACGATCACCATCTTGTGGATGTAGAAAAAGTGATCTACGTTGCACCAGATTTTCGCCTTGAGACAAATGTTGGAGAAGAAATGGGAATAAAATGGGCCCGTTTGCCTGTTGTTCATAGGTTTTAAGAAACCTTGCGACTCTATCAAAAGAGAAAAACTGTACAATATCCTGGTATGATTAGGAATACCGAAGAAAACGTGTTCATCTAGTAAGGATGTGTCTCAGTAACCCCATAAGTAGAATACATGTAGATAATAATAGTTTCGAGATTCGCAGTGGATTGAAACAAGGTGATGCCTTGACACCACTACTATCTATCTTTGCGCTCTAGAATATGCGATTCTAACAATAAAAGAGGACAAAAAGAGACGAACATGAAATGGCTTGAACCAACTCTTCATATACACGAATGATGTAGATTTAATAATTGACGATATAAAAGACTACAAGATAACACCGGTCTTAGTAGAAGCGTGCGATGAGATAGGGCAACGGGTGAACGTAGGGAAAACACATGTATAACAACAAGCCGAAACATAGAAAGTGAAGGAAACACTGGCATAATAATTAAGAATGAGATCATAGCAAACACATTTAGATAATTAGGAGCATATGTAACAAGCAAGAACGAGGTTACGGAACAAGGAACTCCTAACCTCGCGATTAATATCAACGAAGATGAAATTGAAAATATACAGAACGGTTATCCTGCCAGTAATATCTGGTGTAGTAAAAAGTAATCCATTATTTTGCCAATAGATGGCTTCAGTGATCTGTATCTCGCGTTGTATAAGTCCGATCGATTTCAACGAGATGGCGTTCAAACGATGAGATTGCGTACTACAAACACTGTTCAGATAGTTGTGATGAGTTGACTCAGTGTTGTGTGAGTGCGCGTCAAAATGGACACTAGCAAAGAGAAAATACGCTATATTTTACAGTTTTTCTTCGATAAAGGCGAAAACGCAAGCCAGGCGGCTGCAAATGTGAATAGTGTTTATGGTCCTGATACTGTAACAGCCAATCACGCGCAATTTTGGTTTCGTCGATTCCGTGCCGGTAATTTTGACGTCAAAGATGTACCACGCACTGGAAGGCCA